>JAZGTJ010010944.1:0-17489 GCA_036877575.1 Botia almorhae
GTTTCAGTGATTTCTCTCAGACAGTGGGAACATGTCTGGCATTCCTAAAGGAAAACTGCTTCCAGCACATATTAAATAAGTCACTGTCTTTAATCTGTAGGTAAACACCCCTTTTCATGCAGCTCGGGCTTATTATAGAATGTGCTAATTTCCTGGCGCAATTATCGCCCAGGGAAAGCTAGAAGTAAATAAATTAATTGATGTGTATATATAACTATTTGTATGTGTTTCTGTATATACACACATATTTATATATATGTACTTGCACATATGTATATATATATATATGTGTGTGTGTGTGTGTCATTTCATCTCCTAATTTACTTCTGTATTTACTTATTGTATGTTATTGATTTGCTGGCGTGGGGGGGGGCATTCGCAGTGGATTAAACGCTGTAAAATGTTTCTTCTGTAAAATGTGAAAAGCTTTAAATAAAATATGAAAAAAAATTGATGTTTGCAGTAATTTATGAAAAGATGATTCGATGGAGGAGAGCGAGTTTACCAGACACACAGTGCAGTTAGACACCTTCAGCATTTGAAAGAAGGTACCTGGATCACAGCGATAAAGTGATGCTGTGCAGTTCCAGAAACTGTGTCAGGCTCTGTGCTGTATATCCCACCAGCCTGTGCTCACAGGCAACCAGTGTGTTGCAATCAGCATTAATTCTGTGCTCATGTTTGCACCATTACCATTTGAGGCACTGATTTGCATAATTGCTCTAGTGAATTGGGTTCTACAACAATGCATGCAAATAAATGAGTACATCAGCAGGCACACTTCATTCTCGGTGAACAGAGAACAGGAAACCTGACGCAGACATAAACGCTTCGCTTCTTAATCATTGATACGATTTCAAATTAAGAAGCTATTAAATACCGGTACAGTTCAGCGGTCAATTGATTCACGTGTCAGTGACACATTTACATCTTCACAGGAAATACAGAACCAGTGTTTTTGTCTCAGGTAAACGTGTCACACAAATTTCTCTGAAAAGCAAAACTGCTTTTTAGGTACTAAAACATGTTCTTCTCTGGTAATCTTATCTCCTTTTAAGCTTGTTTAGATTTTTTACTACTAAACAATACAAACCAAAGATTCTTTATATATGTTTATATATATATATGTGTGTATTAATTGTCATGCACGTGTGTATGATGTTAGTGTGTGCTGCGTGTTGACAGCGCACCGCTCCGCTGCCAGCAAGAGCACCATCTGCTCTGACACGCTCACGGCAGTGAAGTTCTGCTTCATTACCAGAGTATCAGTGGAGCCATTTACTGCTGTTCTGGGTTCAGCTGTAGCTGTTACTCTTTAGCGGCAGCTCTTAGCTTTTGGGCAAGAGCGGCTAGTACCAGATCAGCTCCAAACGGCCTCCATTATGACCTCATAAAGCTACTTTATGGCTTCAGCATTCAGATTGTTCCGTGAGGGGACAGATTCACAGGGCTGCTATTCTCTGCCTCATCAGGGGCTGGTTCTTGCTGTGTGTTTGGCCTGAGGGGTTTCACTGTGGCTATTACTGCACCATGATCTGTATGTGTCCACCAACTTAGCATCTCATCTCCACAACACACGTCACTTTTGAAAGATGTCTGTGGGCAGTTTTTCACCCAACACAAATGCACCCCAAGCGAACAATTTGAGGTTGTAGGAATGTTACACTAACGTTTCCATTACGTAACAAAAATGTCTAGAAACGTTCTACTAATGTTACTGGAAAAAAGAATGTTTATGATAACTTTGGCCAACTTTTAGAGAACGTTAGCCAACATTCTGAGAACATTCTCTGTTAGCTGGGAGTCTGAGTGTGGCCAAATCTATGAAATTGAATAGATTGAACAGATAGAAATTGTTTGTTTTCTGACTGCCTAATCATATTAAACAAAACTGGATAACCCCGCCCCTAAACGCCATGTAAAAACAAAACAAACAGATTGCTGATTGGCCGCTTTATATGTCAACCAGGCAACTCTGCCTTAGTGGGCGGTTCTTGGTGGCTGCCAAAAACATCAGATAGTTTGTCACTGTCAAAGGTCAGGCTACACTGAACGACAATTTGAAAGACAAGAAATAGGTTTCTGAGAGTGGAACAAGGCAAGAGAGGTGAGAGGAGGTGAAAACAGGAGAAAAGAACAGACGAGAAGAAAATAGCAGCCAAATCTACCTCAGCACATAATGAAAATGAAAGCTCACGCCCACTCTCTTATTACCAACTCCGTACCAATGAAGAGAAACACGAGTGTGTGGGTGAGAATGCTGGGAGAGAGAACGGAGAGAACGTCAGCTCGGCACAACAATACATCTGCTGGAGAAAAGAAAGAGAGAGAGAAAAACAAAGGAAGCCAGAGGGACTTTGCTCATTTCTGTGTGAACGGAAATGAACGTTTCTTCAGCAGACCATTGTGTAGCTACTATGTGTAGAACTTCAACATAAACTTTGGACTCTGAGGTTCACTTTATTTCTGCTGGAGCTCTCAGAGCATCTGATGTACTCATGTAATATAACGAGAGTATGTGGGGATGCGTCAGTGCAGCTGCAGCGCGTCGGTGGGCGGCAGGACATCCATCACTACACACACTTTGGGCGCTTGCGCATCATTTCAGTGAGCTCAGCAACAGTGCTGCTTTCACACTACTTCAAATGCACCTGGACAAAGACACAAGTAGCAAATAGAATTATGGGTAATACTTACCCACAATGCTTTGCAAACACCTCCAGTCAGGTTTAGAGTGTATGCACTCACAAATTCACCAGCCTACCCTAATATTCACTTGAATCTAATATCAGAGAGATATATTAGTTCGGTTATGAGATCACTATATAATGGTAAAAAAATAAACCAATAAAAAAATGAACATTTTTTACATTTTTGGTGGACATTGATCTTGGTATTACAACGGAACTTTTAAAGTATCTTAAAGTTAATACCATGGTATTCATACAGTCATCAAAGAACCGGGTATTAACCTCTGATGCCATCACTGTATCGAGGTTTATCTTTACATTGTTATTCTTCTGTGCTGAATGTAGCTGTGTGATCTTCGATTCGATTTGTGTACATGTGTGTCTGTGTGTGTGTATGTGTGTGTATGTGTGTGTGTGTGTGTGTGTGGGTGTGACAGAGAGTGAGACAGATGCTTAATAATTTTGATTTGTGGGTTTAATATCTCAGCTATGGATTGATGTGGGCCACTCACACACAAACAGGTCTGCTGAGGTTTGTGCGAGGCCTCAGAAAGCCTGTAAGTGCCAGATTGTGTTTTTGGTGTTTATTGTGAGGACAACAAATAGAAGAGACTGATAGAGCATTACAGAGTCATGTTGTATTCATTATTATAGCACAGAAAATAATTCTGACATGTCCAACTGAAAATAATGAAAATGTTTTTCCATATGTTCCACAACTAAAAGCATGATTTAGACTTTAAACTTCATGGCTTAAGATTTATAAAGTAAAATAAGTTCTTTAAAAAAAACAAACTGCTTGACAGCAAATCATTTTAGGTTGTACGAATGTTTCTGTAACGTTTCCATAAAGTAACAAAAACATAAAAAATATTCTTTTGAATGTTCTAGAAACATTCAAAACGTCCATTTTCTTAGACATTGTTTTAACATTATTGTTTGGATGTAAAAACATTATTCAAATTTTAAAATTCTGTAACATTTTAAAACATTCCACTAGTAATTTAAGAATAAAGTTTTTGATATACGTATTAAATAACATTAAAAAACGTTCTACATACTGCAAGAATGTTTTTTTGATCAATTTGAAAGAACTTCGAGAGACCTTCGAGAGAACTTTTAGAGAACATTAGCCAACGTTCTGAGAACATTCCCTGTTAACGGGGTTATTTTGGTTCCACTGTAAGACGTGTTTTTTGTTTGTTGTCACAAGGAGAGGGACGGAATCTCTGTTTCTGGGAATCGAGCAAAATATGTTTGTTTTGAAGAAACGATCACCTTTAAAGCCACATAACAAGATCTGAACACCAGCATCACATTGATGATCTCCTGTCCATCACCCAGGGCATAAAAACAAGACATGCAACACAAGTCTCCAGGGAGAGCGCGGATAGCCAAATGGGTTCTGCTTTTTCTCTCTCTCTCTCAGTTCTTCCAGCCTGTTCTTTTATTAAATGCCCTATTATCATTTTCCTCCCATGAGAATTAAGAACAGTACGTGCCAGGAACACACTGCACATCACAGGGATTAAAATGCGTCGTGTCTTGATGAGAGAGGCATGATTTAAAAGTTTCTCTGCTCTTCCCCTCGAGCAGGCGAAGCAGCGGCTCTGTGCTTGTAATCTGTGTGGAGGTTCTTCTCTAGATTATCTGCTCACTGTATAAACGAGATGAGTTTCTGTGCCGAGCTTGTAACCCTGATGTCAAATGTGTTTACGGGTTGATAAGGCACTTCCTCATACAGACAGTAAAAATAAGCGCGCGCTCCTGCCCAGAGGAAAATTGTATTGCTAAGAGGTCGCTCTGCGAGACACTTTATTGAATCGTGTTATGTTTTTATTCAAGCATCAACTTTGTGTCAGAGGTTTCTGTTTTTAAGAGAACTAAAAATACATAAAAGTGACACAATTGTTGACATACAGTACAGCGTGTAATTATAGCAGGAGTGTAGAGATATAACTCATTAATGTGCAGAGAGTAACCTAGATAAACTGGTCCTGGGAGAGTTTAGATGAGGAGTGTTGGAGTTCCTGTTGAAATCTTCTGACTGCACACTTCTGAGTGGATCTGAGCGCAGCTTGAGAGATCTTCTCAAAGCTCCAGAGAGGACATGTCAGGATTACTACAGTATGGTCTGTTTCTCAGGAGAAACATTTGAGACGCAAGAGAGCCGAGCAAATGTCTCTGTTTACATTCTATAGTGAAGGAACTGAGGGAAATCTGAGGATATCAAGTAGTAAAATAAAACGTTTTAAGAAAAAGATTTCATCTAAAACATGCTAAATGTTTGAGTTTGGGGGTGGGGATGTGGTTCAGGTAATGGATAAGGTGCTTTACAATGCCATAGATGAATCTTGTTGGCTGTATGGTTCCATAAAGAACATTTAACATCCACAGAACCTTCCTGTGTCATGTTTCACGAAAGGTTCTTTAGACTATATAAAAGTAAAAAATAAATGGTTCTTTTAGAAACTTTTTCCTGAATGGTTCTTTGGGGACCATAATAATAAAGTTCTATTATTATTTGTTTTTAAAGAGTGTAATCTGCAGTGCTGGCATGTCTTTCAGATAGTTCGGTGAACATGTGCACGTGTGTGTTTGAGAGAGAGACGGCTGGAATTTAAAGGCACAGGGCAAGAGCGTCATAAAAATACACAGTGAACCCCACAGGCGAATCTCTAATCCTGCTCATAGAGAGAGAGAGTGAAAGGGGGGGGGGGGGTCCAGAGCTCTGCAGGGCCTTACAAATTGACAGGCAGGATAGAGGTTACACTGGGATTATGATATCACTGTGTAAATCGCCCCCCTGAGATGTATGGAATAGCATCCCAACACACACACACACACAACCGGCTCACCTACCCTCCATAGGTGTGTTGCTGTCAGGACGATTAGCAAACACCACGTCCACATACTCAAGCTGTAACCTCTGCAGAGAGCCCTTCAGCCCTGCAGAGACACAGAGACACAGAGAGAGACAGTGTGATAGAAATAAATGCACATTCGTTTCAAAGAGATCACAGTTTTGTCTCTTTTCATAAAAACGTGCCTTTGGTTCCTACATCTCAAATATCATCCACAATTTAGCCCCTTATACCTAGCGTGCAGTGATTCACGCGAGAACCAATGACATTTATCTGGCGTTTCTTCTCCTTTTTTAACGTCGTGTGATGTAGGACTGTAACTACCACAATCAATACCTACAATATTCTGTCCGGAAAAGAGCTGAACGCGTTTGTGTGTCAAAGCGACTGTGTGTGTTTTCCACTGAGAAAATAAAGTCATGCTAGTTTGGAGTGACATCTGAGGGAGTGAATGATGAGAACATGTAAATGTTGTTGGTGAACTGTCTCTTTAACATGACGGATTCCTGTAGCAACATTAGAAACGAAGACAAACACACACACATCCGCATCAGACGTACAGCCATTCTGAGCTGCTGGCTGACAGCAGGAGGTGTGAAGAGAGATGGAGGGATGAGAGAGAGGAGAGAGGAAACAGACAGCAGGAGAATGTGAGAGAAAAGCAGGTGAGAGAGGATTAGACGAATGTGGGTCTGCAGACATGAGAGGAAGAGAAAGAAAGATGAGGAGGCAGAAAAAGAAAAAGGGATGAAAGATTCAGACTGCCGCACCAGAGAGAGAGAGAGAGAGAGAGAGAGAGAGAGAGAGAGAGTGAGAGAAAGGGAGAGAGAGAATGTAATGTTAGTAGAATTACGTTAGTAGAACGTTAGCAGAATATTTTTAAACGTTATCATAGACGTCGAAAATGCTATTCTTAAGTTCTTATTGGAATGTTTAAATGTTACAATAAATGTTACAGAATATTGTTATTCAAAAAAGTTTGAATAACAATATTATAACCAAGCAGTAATATTAATACAATATCTAACACGCGAGGTTTTGAACATTTCTAGAACATTCAAAATAACCTTTTCAACATTTTGTTACTTAATGGAAATCTTCTTACAACCTAAAATCGTCAGCTGGGCTGTCAGGAAAATATGTATGTTGTGTATATTTATAGACTAGGAGTGAATATCATTGACCATATTGTTATTGTCCAACATTGGGATTTAAATACACAGCACGTATGTCCATACATGTCCCAGCTGTCTATACTCTATACTCTGTTCCACTTCAGTTGTTCTTTGTAATCAAATTTATTTATTTCATACACCAGTACTGTGTAAGTAATGCTTTGGCAATATTGTGATACTTTAAAGTCATGCCAACAAATCTTGGCAGACAGAGAGAGAGAGAGAGAGAGAGAGAGAGAGAGACCAGCAGGTGTGTTGAAACAAGACAACATTGTCAGATATCTGTCAGGTGACAGACACAGGTGTGTTAGTCCGATCACAGACTGCAATTAATCTGCCAGACAAACGGCACCCATTTTTTTTTTCAAGACTGTAATATAGCTAATCACAGACTCCTGAATCTGACCGGGGCTCACTGCAGCGTTCCTGCTTCCTCTACGACACGAATCAGATGGATTTTTGGGGCTTGTGGAGGAGATATACTTAGCAGGAGGCTTTTATTTTTTTAAAGTACACAGAGGATAAACAGACGTTTCCTTCTAGCTCACAAACAATGTCAAACAAGCACAGAGATGCTGGTGAGGAGCAGAGGCAGATGAGAGCCAGACAGAACATCTACACACGAGCTGAAGTGATAGAACAGACTTTGAAAATGTAGGAAAGAAAGGAAGAGAGGGTGAATGATAGAAAAGGTTTCTGCAGTTGGATTTAATGACATACCGGCAGAAATGAGAGAGTGCTACAGAAATAACATGACAAACTCTTCATCAGTGGTTCAGTCTTAAAATGACAGAGTAACAGATGAGATCAATTAGAATGTTATTAAATGTAGAGTTTCAATATCAAACACACAAATAGATCTTAATATTTCAGATACGTCATCATATGTGGTTGATTGTTTGAATATAACACAAATATGTAAGTTTAAAGTCTGTCAAAGTCATTCTCTTAAAAGCGATCATACAGTTCAATAAGACTAACTTGGTTGTGTAAAGATTACATTACAAAAAGTATTAAAGACCTAGAAAAGGGGTTTGAAAATGCTACAAAGTCATCACTATTTTAAACTGTTTACACAGCATTTCAAAAAATGTTGTTGTACAGAAAAGTTGTTTTGGTACAATTAGTTTTTCTCATTTTAAGCATAAAACTTTGCGAGAAGTTTGTCAGATTTATGCATAAGAATCAGGTACCAACACAGAGAAAAAACAAGAAAAACATAATAAATTCAAAATATATTCTCTGAATGCAAATGTGCTTCTGAGGTTTATCTGTATTTTTACTCCTATTCTTTCTAGTGTGAATGATTGTTTTGGTTTACATGTGTGTGTGTGTGTGTGTGTGTGTGTGTGTGTAAGCATTTATAAAGAAAGACTCTTTATAAGAGAGAGAGAGAGAGACAGAGAGACAGAGAGTAAGAATCTCACACTGTTTAAGAATGATGGTGTGGGTGCCGAGCTTTTATTAGGAACGAGGCCACACACACACACACACACACACACACACACTAAAGCAGTGAAAGAGAAGAAAATCAATAAAGACAGGAGAAGAAAAGAAGGTTCAGGTCAATTACAAACGACAGAGGAATTATAAGAAAAAAGGAGAAGATCTACCTTCTATAATGTGCTTTCTTGAGAGCCCACGTTCTGTCTCTGCCCTTCACATGACAAAGAACACCACACACATTTAAACACATGCACAGATTGTGGTAATGACTTATTGTATATGTAAATGAGTGTGTATACATCACACGAAATGCTTACTTTCCTCCCCAGTACAGCTTGGTAGTGATGACCAGACTGGATCTCCTGTACACACACACACACACACACACACACAATACAGTCACAAACACGCTCACTGTACATCATAATATCATAATAACATAAATAATGTGACATCAGTACATTAAAGATAACCCACATGTACACACACACACACACAGATTACGCACCTCCAACACTTCTTCTTGATAATATTTCCTAGGATTATTTCTGCTCTGTGAAGATGAGAAATACTCATTTTGAGTGAAAGAGTTTTAAAATTAATTTTAAAAAATTTATGTGGAATCTGTGATCGTCAGATACAAAAATGAATTTGCGATGTACAGCAAATTTACAGTTACATCACTACAGTATTACACACTGTAAATAACAGTCACTCTTCATCAGTCAAACACTCTTCCTCTCTATAATGCACCACAAAGATTGGAGCTGTTGGACTAATACAACATTGAACTGGAGTTACTGGTCACAGAAAGCAGGAGGAAATGTACTGAATTAATGTTTGTGTATTTGTGATTATGACAGCAAATTGTGATTCATTCACTGATTGATGATGTAATGATGGAGAATGTTATTAGCAGGGTATGTATACAGTACACATTGGCTAATGTTCTTTAAAAGTTCTCTTTTTAATTAATTACTCTCATTTGCATAATTCCTTCAGTGAAGTGGGTGCTAAAGCAATGCGGAGAAAATAGGCAGAGCTTGGGGATGAGTTCACCACTAACACATGCTGTCGGTCAAACGTCAAACTCACTTTCCAGCTGAGTAGACCTCTGCAGTGTCAAAGAGGTTAACCCCATTCTCATAGGCTATAGTCATCAGCTGCTCTGCCACCTGCAACACACACACACACACACACGAAAACACAAAGACATTACAGACACACACACACAGAAACACACACACGAAAACACAAAGACACATAGACACACACACACACGAAAACACAAAGACATACCAACACACACACACACGAAAACACAAAAGACATACAGACACACAGACACACACAAAGACATTACAGACACACACACACAAACACATACAGACACACACACAAACACATACAGACACACACACAAAAGACATACAGACACACACACACAAACACATACAGACACACACACACAAACACATACAGACACACACACAAACACATACAGACACACACACACAAACACACACAGACACACACACAAACACATACAGACACACACACAAAAGACATACAGACACACGCACACACACATTAGCAGTCTAGCACTTTTATAATAAGCCCCAAAATAACTTTGTTATCAGTATTTTTGCCAAAAGTATACAAATAATCATAAAACAAGATAAACTTAATTAGACTTAAAAAAATAACACTGGTCTCCAGAGAATATATATTACATTTTTTAAGTTTAAGATTTTAATTTTTTAATTTAAGATTTTAAAGTTTTTCTCATTTTAACACTCCTCACAAAATGTTGCTGGATTCATTTAAAACAAAACTATTTGCCAGCGGGGTCAGAAACACAATCAAGTCTTCTGCTCTTCTGGAACACAGCAGAAAACAGCCAGACTGTCCGCCAGATGAACGATTCACTATAATGGCGTTCATGTGCATGTCAACAGAAGATTATTATGATGCGTGAACGCTTCACACACACACGCGCATTAAAAACCATGACAATCATTTTAAAAATAGTAACACAGCAGCTAGTCGTGACATGATGTGAGAATTAAACTGAACTGCAATATCACCGACATCTCCAGCATTTAAAACAGCACAGGCTGTTGTTACACTGAGTCACGCGAGTCTTTGTTAGCCATGACTAAACTAGTGACATTATGAAACCAGTTTCTCATCTGTTTCTCTCTCTCTGTCTGTCTGCCTCAGACTGCTGGACTGACACATGACCTTCAAGTCAGTGTTGAACTGAGGTGAAGGCTGAGCACGTTCTCCAGATAAAAATAAAGAACAATAAATATATGAAATTAACATTAAATAACTTGTTAAATAACAATTTACTTGTTGTAAATAACATGTAACTTGTTGTTACATGCTATACGATCTTTGCTGCTGCTGTTGCATTCATAACATTTTTACGGTACATTTAAAAAAAACGTTGAAGCAAAAGTAGCCAATTTTTACCAGGAACATTTGTTGTAATGCTGGTTGAAAGTCTCTTCACATCCTGACAGAAATCAGTGTTCTAAATATATTTATATAAATATGTATCTTCTGTGGAAGGCACAGGACCATCAAATGTTCGTCCAATCATTGTATTCGGTACAATGTCCTGCTTCCCTGTCAAACTATGTACAGTATGCGTTCATGTGTGTGGGAGACGGCGGATCTTATGCTTTCAGAGCTAGCTTGCTATTGCTAGCCTCTCTGAAATTGCCTTCCTTACCTTTAACAGTAGAAGTTAATGTGTGTTTGTTTCAAGTGAAGCTGCCACATAAACCGCAAGTGAATCAGTGACACATTCAAACACAGTTTATTGACATTTTTCAACTTATGCTCCACTTCTGAAATCCCTCAAAACTTCAAACACAATTTAAATAATATTTGGTCTTCTGTTGGATATATAGATATATACAGTAAATAAAAGCTAAAACCTCACTCACTGTGTCTGTGAGAGTGACAGTGATTCACTCTGTCACTTTGGTTGTGTGCGCTGTAGTTTAATGTCTGTTAACAGCTGATGAGATGACTTACGACATGCGGGGATGAGGGCAGAACAGGCACGTCCGCATCCGGCATAATTTGATTGGACAAGGGGGACACAAAAATGATTGGACAACAGAGGAGACTCCGCCTCTGGGGAAAGAGGTGGAAGCTGTTGCCACGGGGACGTTTATGATGTAAGAACCGCTAGTGTGCCTGTGCTTTTGCCCAGGGTGAGTGTGACGAGGCCTGTCAGAATGATGTTATTGTTTGGATAATGAGGAAGACCACAGCACGAAGTGTTTAGGGGCCTTCCTCGCTGCAGAGGCTGTCAAACACACGACATGCTCGGCTTGGCTAACTCTGTCCATTTTGTGACTATAGGCGGCTAGACTGGATTTAGAGAAGAGGATTGTGGGTAGTTAACAGGTAGTTCTGTGCCTGATGACCTGATACACAATGACTCATTTCAGGGTACACAGATATAACTCTGTGTTTCTTTAGCACGTTCCCAGAGAACGTCCTCAGAACATTGACTAGCGTTCTCTTACAGTGCTCTTGAAGTTATCAAAGAAGTTCTTGCAGTAACGTCAGTATAATGTTTTTTAATGTTACACATCATATATCAAAAACAATTCGTCATTTGTCGTTAGAACGTTACATTACAGAATAAAAAAAACGTTTGAATAATGCTCGTACAAACAAGCACAAACGTCTAAGAAAATGGAGGTTTTGAACATTCCTAGAAGGCTTAAAATAACATTTGTAGCTTTTTTTACTTAATGGAAATGAGAAAAAGAAAGTTTAGTTTTAAAATAAAAATCCACCCCGGGGACATTAATGTGCATTTACTCACCTCATCTGAAATCTGCCCCCCAAATGTCACCCACGTGCCTAAGAGAGGAAAAGAGAGAGAGAGAGAGGGAAAGAAAGAGAACGTGTGAGGTCAACCAGTCAGATGGTTTATTTTGAGCAGCGCTTGATTTATTTGCTGTGCTTCCTGACACAGAAACGTCCGCTCACATTAAAATGAGACACATCTGATTCTGATGGCTTTACAGTCATTTTGCTCTTACTGATACCAGCTGCACTAACTGGTCATCAATAGACCTGTCGAGGTGTCAGTCTCTAAGTAGTGTAGACCGGTGCTTCCCATGAGGGCATGTAATGTGAGGATGGGGACACACAAGCATCTTCTAATTAAAGACTGAAATAACAATGTGCATGTATTATGCATGCGCCCTCTGGAGTAAACAGCACAATGCTAGTGTGAAATAAATGGTCCGATCAATATATTTTTGCAGTCAAGCATGTGTGCATCATTTGTTTGTCATTTACAGATAACTGGATTCGCTGTATATTCTCTGTCACTTCTGATTTCTGGGGTGAGCGAGTCCGTACGATTTACTGCAGCTGTAGAAATCCGCCCCATACTGCTAACACGTCAGAGCGCCGCGTCAATCCCACAATCCACCTTGGCAAAGTGACTCAACTTCCGTAGAAATTAATTAATAATGTTTGCTCACCTTCGCAACAGTGAAAACGTATAAAACATATAAAAATGATTGATGATTTAAGACTCAAGTCACTTTTCTGCGAATAGATAATTCAACTTTATTAGCATCATTTAAGACCCTGTTTATACCTGCCATTAAGATGCTTTTCGACAATCACAAGTGTTAAAGTGAAATACACAGCATGTGAAGCACAGAGAAAATGTGAAGTTAGCTGTAGTCAGTGCTAATCTAACTACGGTTAGCACCTATTCAACATTTGCCTTTCAGCAAAACAGTCACCTATTTATTATTCATGAGCAAAGCTAATACGTTTTATATCGTGTTCCCCCCAAATTTCAGATTGTTTTTACTCCCCTGTAAGAAATAATCTTTCTTAGTAATCTATAAAACATAGATCATAATGTCTACAGCCGTTGTCAGTTTGTCAGAAACCCTTTCACTGAGCACATTTATCCGTGTTCTAGCACTATAAACTCTAGTACTTAGCAGCATTCTTGGAGAAAGACATAAATGAGGTTGATTCTAAGTAAAAAATGATCCAGTGTTTTCCTGAGAACTCAGGTTATTCTTGGCCTGACTCGTACTTCCTGCAGTCTGAAAAACTCCCATGATTCATTGCTGTCAGGGCAGGACTCTGCAGTCACAGAGGTAACACACACAGCCTCACATTCCTGTCACCCAAAAACTCTCCTCAGCTGTGGGTTGAGCATCTCTCCGGCAGGCCCTGGCATCCCGGACTCCAGTATTACTGGTGCTAGACTTCCGTCTAACACCCAAACTGTGTGTTCAGAGTGGGTGAACCTGTTTGGGGTGACCTCTCGTCAGCTGTTCCCATGGCAATCATGGGTTGTAGGATAAATGAGGAAATAGTGTGGGCGTCTGCAAGTGTTACGTTCCCTTGGCGACACCTGCGCAGCGTTAGGGGGCGTTTGGCACTTTTCTTGTGTTGCGTACGTGATATACATGGCGTTCTTCATCCTGCCAAATAACTGTATGTGTAGAGCTACTGTGAGCAACAGTGTGCAACAAGTGCTGGGCAGCTCGTCAACTGAGAGAAACAAGCGAACATCAAGATCTCTTATTATTCATGGCCAAAAGTATACAAGCACCTTCTTCTAATCAATGGGTTTGTGTATGTCCCTTCATTTCAAATCAAATCTTAAAGCTGCAATCCATAACTCTCTGTCGCCATCTCTGTTTAACACAGAACACTGACGATTACCTTTTACTTTTCTTTACGTCAAACTGACATTTCCTGGAAAATCAGACCCGACAGTTCAAATTATAAATCATTATTATAAACTTATCGTTGGGAATCAGGGTAAAGAGATTGTTGATCTGTTAGGTATTTTGTTTATTTTTAGCCAAAACAAGTTACGTATTTTTTCTCTTAGGCCATACATTACATGCATGCACATATGCACACAAATGCACTCATGCAACCCCATGCAATCATTATATCTGCTTTGTTGCTCTTCACCACAAGTCATCCTCATGTTTTCTGTGACGTTCATGTCTGATTGAAGCATTGAAGTCTGATTAGCCTGCAGCGCTGTAGCGCATTTGATAACGTGGCTAATGCTAGCAGTGTCTGTCCTGGGGCAATGACCTTTGACATCTCTGAAAATAACAGCCACAAGGAGCAAATTCCTGCCAGTGTTGAAGTTCATATCGTGTAAGCGCAGCTGCTCCACTCTGTTAGCTTCAGGTACAAGACTCCTACAGATGAAGGAAAAAATCTGATCTGAGATCAGAGACCACATTGAGCAGTCCATTGTGAAGATAAGCAGAGGGTTATTTTTGATATGGTGGAACAGCAGATGTTTGCTCCTCAGTGCTCTCACTGAAAAACCTCCACGTATGACAACAATACAATTCAGTCCTCTGTAGTTCAGTCTGGACCAGACCGGTTTAGTTCAGAACCAGCTAACAATTTCAGGTTGTAAGAATGTTTCCCTAACATTTCTATTAAGTAACAAAACCATGAAATATGTTGTTTTGAAAGTTCGGTGAACGCTAACAACGTCCAGTTTCTTAGACGTTGTATTAACATTATTGCTTGGCTGTAAGAATGTCATTCAAACATTTTTTCTGTAAATGTTTCACTAACTACTTAAGAATAAGATTTTTCTGTATATTATATAAAATGTTAAAAAATGTTCTACACTTTTGATAATGTTAAGAGAACTTTTAGAGAACATTAGCCAATGTTATGAGAATGTTCCCTGTTAGCTGGGCTCCTGTCTTTAATGATAGCATCATTGAAAAGATGTTCTTTGTGGAGGAGAAGCACAGACATCATTAGAGGTTTGTGCATTTGAGAGACAGATGCAGAACTTCAGACGTGAGCCGACACTGCTGTTGTTTTCTTGCGCATTGGTTTGTAATGACAGCTATAGAACGCTCAGGGTTCTAATGAAACTGAACCAAGCAGGTTCTCATGTGTAGCCGGAACCCCGTGGCATCATAACTGCCTGCTATTCATGTCACACTGTTTTTCTGAACCTCAAATGGAAATCATCAACAGATTTAAACCGCCATTATGTTTGTGTTTACGAGCCTCGTTAATGAAATCAGCTAATCACAAAACTAGAAGAGAACAGTGAATAAATTAGAAGCTAACCCATCATTCCCTGCTGTGTCTGAAGTGTGCGAGTCAATTAGTGTGCTTGTGTTTTAATTCATGATAAATTAAAGATGAATGGAGAGGGCTTATACTGGGGGGGGTGATATCATGTCTCTAACTCTGTGTACTCTAATGTCACACGCGCTACATTGAGCACAATATTTATATTGGGAATGATTTGATGCCCAGTCCACAGAGATCATTCTCAGGGCATTGGCTCTCTCAACGTTATCAAATAACGTTCCTGCAATAGAATGTTTTTAACCATATACATCATTGAGATCAAAAACGTTATTCTAAAACTGTTTGTGAAATGTTTTTAAAAATGCTACAGAATTAAAAAACATTTGAATAATGTTCTTAGAATCAAGCAATAACATTAATACAACGTTCAAACTTTTACAGACTTTTTGATTGTTCATAGAACATCATTATCCCCGTAGACAACATTTATAATGCTTATGTTACTTAGTGGAAACATTAGGGGAGCGTTCTTACAACCTCAAATTGTTACATGAGTGGAGAGTTTTAATACATGCCACTGAGAAAGTTATCAATGTGCTTACCAAGACCAAGACACGAGACTCGCAATCCTGACTTCCCAAGATTCCTGTCAAGAGAATGTAGAAAGTGTTAGCGCAGATTACTGTAAATGACACCACAGACAAGACATTACAGTAAATGACACAGCATTAGGCCTCCAACAAACCATTATTTAATCAAAATGTAGTACAGTTGATTTATGATTCTTATTGTTTTTTCCCCACTTTCATCGACAAAAGCGAAAGGACAGGAAATAAGTGGGAGTGAATAAGACTGGGAAACAATGCGAGCTGGACTCGAACTTGTGAGGCCTGTAAGAGCACCAAGGCCCAATGTGCCAAGCATGTGCAATAACTTCAGCTCCAACCCCTTTAATGCTTCACATTAATATTAATACGTGTGGAGGAAGACTTACAGTATAAACATGTTTACATTCACTCTTTTCAGGGTAATAAACATGCAAGACACAAAATCTATTTGTTGTCTCTTTTAAAATTTAACACCATCAGACCAGAGGCGGTCTTGCCTTATTAATTTATGAATTTATGCGTTTTAAATATTAATGAAGGGTATAAATGTGTGGATAGTTATTCATGTTTTGAGACAGCTGCTACAATGTAGGCTACCTTATCTTCTAATAATAATAAATAAGCTGAATTTATATATAAATGGATTCTTTGTTTAAAGCTGCAGTCCAGAACTTTTTGCTGTAAAAAACTGAACAGAAATCAGTTGTTGTGCGACATGACTGATTAGCGTTTAAAACTCCTGTCGCCTGTTTATAATGATGATTTATCATTTCAGTTTCCAGGAAATCGGTTTGGCTTCATTTGACTTCCACACATACGTAATGAGAAGTTTGTAAAGTAACCTGCAGTCTTCTATTTAAACAGAGATGGCGATAGAGAGACGAAGGTAACAGACTGCAGCTTTAACTCCCTCGGCTCTGTGGCCTCACTGTGTTTTGCTATCATATTGCTATCACTGGGACCCTCTGAATGATGCGTTCCTCTTTTTGACCCTGAGGAACATTTAGATGATTTTAAATCTCTCTCACTATGGGCAGCGAGTGAATATTTGATCAGCCATGACTGATCCACAGAGGCCAATTCTGGTTCTTCAGTCCTTCAGTGATTTAAGATAGTTATTATGAGGCAACAAGAACTCTTTAATGACTTAAAAAGAAGTACACACACACACACACACACACACACTGACTGGCTGGTATTTGATCCTAAGTCTCAGATCAAAAACTTAATGGTTTTAGCCTCCCATTAAGATCATGTTACCCAGCTAACAGGGAACGTTCTCAGAATGTTGGCTAATGTTCTCTAAAAGTTCTCTCAAAGTTATCAAAATGTATCCTTGCAGTAATGTTGGAGAACGTTTTGTTAATGTTATATGGTATTGTTTTTGGCTACAATATAAAACACATCAGTGAAAGGTCTGTTTACCAGGATTCAGATGTGCTGTTAACAGCAGCGCTGGCTTGAATCTAACGCACCACGATCCAGTTCTCCCTCTTCCATAATTAAAACTTCTGATCTGGGGCTTCATCGTAATGCCCAATTACCTCTGAGATAACATCTCATTCACTCTCAACCTACAACACCAAACACCACAGATCAAAC
>JAZGTJ010010945.1:0-17489 GCA_036877575.1 Botia almorhae
TATAAAGACCACAAAACACTTAAATACTTTGTATTGTCTCATCTAGATTGTAGTGAATTTATGAACAAATCGAGAAGGTTTGAGAAGGAAACACACCTGTGAAACAAGCTCAGGTGTCTCACACATTTTTTTACCCACAATACCGACTGTTTTTACTTCAACAGTAAAGCACTGTAAAAATCACCACTTTAGGAGCATTTATAATACTAAATGAAAAACAATACATATTACGAGTTCAAAGAAACCCAGAGTAATACAGAAACTATGATATACCCTTTAAAAGTTCACCTGCTAAACACAATGACCTACAGTTTAGTCAGGGTCAAAGCATAAAACATTGAGGCTTCTTTCTACAGACTCCTTCATCAGTGAACTAAACGTACGTGTGGAGCCGCCATCTTCTATGCTAGTAACAAAGTAATGTTTTATGCTAGTAAAGTTTTATGCTAATAATAAATTGGTTTTTAGTAAGTTCTGCTCTGTGAATGTTACATCATATAATTAATATTCATGAGACAAGCTGAAAAGGTTTATAATGTGCTCTATACACTTTCCCTATAAGCTCTACACATCTACCTACTGTAATCACACAAAAAGTACAATTTAACTCACATTTCAAACCTTACTGACCCCAGAACCCATAAAAGCATAAAACCATACAGTCAGATAGGACAAAACGCAGAGACATTATAAAAGCAGGCTTATCTTTTCTCAAACGGCCCATCTTTAAAACTGAAAACGTACAACGAGACAACGGCAGCATTCAAGTCCATTCAGAGACAAAAGAGTCACTGTACAATGTCTATTCACATCAGTATTCCGACCCTGTTTGGTGCACCACCTATTCTCCAGGCATTCAGTTCAGACCCGACAGTCGACCAATAGAATGGGCCCATTACTGTCTGGCAATCGTCATGTCCTGTACCTGTTACAAAGACTTCCATTTGGCTTTCTCTGAACATTGGTGTTCGACGTGGACATTATCCAAACAATGCCAGCGCTTTCACAAAACTGTCACCGTTATTATCATCATCCCTGGAACAGCACTGAGGGACGGGCCTGCTCGCTTCAAGTCGATCAATGCCAAGTAAAGAAAACAGGTTGGAAAAACTGCCTGCTGTGTGGAACTTTTCCATCTGATGGGCTGCTACAGCTCGGGCGAGAGAGGAGAACATGCACAGAAGCAACATGGGGATGGAGGAACAGTTTTCTGTATAATCCTAGCTTAGTCTTTTTGTTGCTGCTTTCTGGAGAAAGTCCTCGTGGACTTTTCAACTCAACAGGGATAGTCTACAAATCATTAACTAAACATTCTTCGCCAGACAAATATAACAGACAGTTGCAACGTGCCGAAAATGTTTCTGCCCTTCCCTTCTATTAAAAGAACTGAAAAAATTAACTAATAAACTAAAGAAAACTGATTTCAGTGTAAACTGTAAAACTTCAGAGTGCATGACATGGAGAATGAAGAAGCCTAAGCCTAACGCTGGTTCAAGTACAACAAACTCTATGAAACGTATGATATTTTCAAACATATCTGAAGGCAACAGTTGACATTAAGGAAAGAATTTACAAATCATCATTTACTCCTTTAATCCTTCCATGAAATGACCGTCAAGTCGAATCAGGTTTATTTGTATAGTGCGTTTAAAAATACATATCATTTGAAAGGAGCTTTACAGCAAAAAATGACTTTCAAGCAAGCAAGCCATAGGCGATAAGAAAAGCTTAATTCCTATTTTAGTGAGGCAAAATGTCTAAGCATCTGTTTTTCATACAATAAAAGGGAATAATGACATACAGTATACAGCTAACATAAAATAACAAATCATACAGCCGTTTTTTATAGTGCTCGTTTGGTCCTTTTACAGCTTGGTAGTGTAAATAATAATCTTCCACGTGTATGAATAAACAGAAGCTCATACATTCTGAGTAACATCTCATATATACATATATACAATCATATAACATATATGTGTGTGTTGTCTTATATATGTACATGTATGCATTGCAGTGGCCGTGCACTAAGGCTTTCAGTAAAGAGGACACCTGTCAACAGCATTGGACATGTTTTGCACAGCATGGAAAAACTGCAACACATAAAATGATCTGTCATGCATATCATCGCAAAAACATCTCACTTAATCAGCAGCGTAATCTGTCGTTGTATGCGCTGCGCATATCATAAATCTGCTTCATAAACGCGTCTCATTTTCACTTTGAGTGCCTCACTGATTCAGCACAAACCGCTCTGAGACCAACAACACCCCCCTCGTCCCGCTGACCCCAACAACACAAGGGGCTTTAGACCTGCAAAACTGACGTGCGTTATTCACTAACACGAGGAAATCAGTCCACAGCGCCGAATGCTTCATGAAACAGTGAATCCATGAGTCAAACATTCCTACACACTTGCCCAGACAACCACGCTGAATGAGTCGCTGTAGTTTACGGTACGAGGTGAACGGAGATGCCATCACAGCTAAATACAATATCTCCTTTCAATTGCCTGTAATGACGATTAACAGATTTTATGAATTGCTCTGACAGTTGACTGGTGGGAAGAACAGAGAGCAGAAAGACGTTTCTCTTCCCCTCCTCCCAACCATCACAAGTCCCTACAGTTAGGGAGAGCACCTTTGTTTGCCATGGCAGGCGCAAAACAGGATGTGAGGCAGGAAAGCATAATGCATAATGAAAGGTGACTGACAAGGCGGAACCGCTATTAGTCTGTGGTGTTGAGCACGTTGTCCATATTGATTTACAAAGATTTTGTACAACGGGGTGATGTACCTTAAACTGAAGCTAATTAACTGGGGTTAATTACATCCAAACCTTACAAGCTCATTTCTGTCCTGTTAACCTAAGAAAAGCAACAAAAAAAAAACATACGAATTATAAATGATACTTTGTTACAGTGTATATATATATTATATTCAACACGCAAGCTTCAAATAAAGTTACAATATATGCAATATGCAGTGAAACACTGGTGCAACATGACGGCTACAATCGTTTAACAACACATCTGACACAATGCATTTATTGACAGCAACATGCATTAAAAGAATTAAAATGCAGTGTTTTCACGACGATGCATTTCATATCACAGGTCCGTTTCGGTGTTGTTGGTATGGGTTTGTTCCCTTGTGCGAAGCGAACCGTACAATTGTACGCAGGGGCGTATCCGCCGAAACACAAGCCCCGAGAACTTTAATAAATGAGACTTAATGATCTGATTCATCTTTAGTATGTGCTTGTGTCTCTTTCTGTCTCTTTTCTGCTGTCAACTTTGAGCCATGGCTGCAAGAGAGATAGAAGATCATCCCTCTTTCCCTTCGCTTTCGTCTTACGCCAAATATACCACAACTGTCCGACGGGCCACTTTCGTAATAACGATGATATAAAGCCATGAATTTATTTTGAAAGACTCACCAGCGATAAGATCAACAACATTTCGATCTGTCTTCTACGACTCCCGCATCGGTTCCAAGAAGCCATGATGCCGCTGCCACGTCTGGCTGCGCAGGCGCAATCCGTTTTCCTCCAAATCCCTGGAGCACGCAATGCTTCTCAGGAAATGTAGTTTATGGTGAGATGTAGTTCTCAGAAGGCCGCAAAGTTAGCAGGCCTGCACTGGACACGCCTGTGATTTGTGCATGTTAAACGTGTGGGACTTAAGCGCATGCAAATTGCATTTAAGCAATGCAGTGAAAGACAGTTTATGCAAAAGAACCAAAACAAGAGATGCCGAGCGTAACACATACTTGGTTTACGAGGCGCGTTATGAAGCGAGATTGAGGCGTCAAAAACAAATGACAAAATGATAAATTAATGCTCAATAGTTAATATTATCGGACTAAACTATTCTAGGCAACATTTTAGGCAAACTAAAGCAAGTAATATAATTAGTTTGAATTTTAATTCAGAATCGACAGTCGGTGGTCTCTTATGTTGAGACAGATATGGTACATTTTTAAGTTATATATATATACTTTTTTAAATCAGTCAAAGGTAAGTTCATCAGTATAGCACAGTTGTTGTTTTTATTAATTTGTTATTTGTGCCCCGTTAATACGCTTGTTTTAGGAACACTTTTACTCAACAGGTATCTTAATATTAGTTATTGCATTAGATAACATGAATTAACGAGCAACATAATTTTACAGCGTTTGCGTTGGTTAATGTTGGTCAATTCAAGTACAGTTGTGCATTATGCGTTCATTATGCATTAGCTAATGCTAATAGACGTTTAATCTGAAATAGCAGTACGTGTTAAAATGACCATGTACTAAAAACAATAAATACACCAAGAAGCATTGTTAGTTCGTGTTAACTGATGTGGGTAACTGATATGAACACATGGCACTTTATTGTAAAGTCGTTACTGTACTTGTAATGTTTTTAAATGTTGTTTAATCATGTCTTACTTTACAGGCGTAATCTGATGCAGTATTTAATAATACACTGAATAATATTTGTGTCGTGTTTGGACTGGTGGTGCTGTTCCGTCACTGCCGCCACCTGGATGTGACAGCGGTACCACACGATTCTTTTAATTGTGTTGAGTTAGTACTGTCAGCGGCTCGTCCTCTCTTACTGTGTTTGAGCTCTGTGTGCGGTCCCCGTTTATAACACGGGCAAACCAAGTTTCAATATAAAGTTTCCATATTAATTCACGAATAACCTTTCATAAAGGCACCGTTTAATATCGGTAATATTGGGCAATTAAGATGCGTTTACCGGCATTTGTATTGAAAATTGATTTGATTGAAAATTGATTGTATTGAAAAGGCTATATAAATCTTTTAAAACATAACGTCTCAATGTACTCGGTAAATGTTGTTCGCTTTAGTCAGACTTAGAATTTGTAATGGAAATTCATACTGACGTCATCGTCTGACTAATTATTTAATACTTCCTAAAACATTATGAAACGAATAAACTAATCCCCATTATTTGTACGACATTTTCAGTTTGCTTCCAATCTTGAACTAATGAGACTAGCTAAACTCGTTTAGATTTGAATATTCGCGTCACTAAAATAAAACTCGTAATTTGTACTATGGTAATCCCACACAAGTCTGTGAGGAGAGGTCTGTAAATACCACGGCAAGCCAAATGAATATGCTAATCATTCAGTGTAATGAATATGTCAGAGAACCATTGTGTTACTGATACCATCACTGTACCATGATATAACATGGTACCACTGTACTTTTATGGTTGTTGAAGTGATGAGGGAATGCAATGGTACTTATGGCAACAATGTGAGGTCCAACTCCAAACAGTTAATTGATTGCCATGGTACCTCACAGATTCAGGGGACAGACCATTCGGGCGGAATGTAGGGGTGTAACTGAATCCCAGTAACCCTGTTTTATTGATCATTTGAAGCCGTTCAATGGACAAGTTTCTGTTACAGAACATCACTCATGAACTGGACAGGAGCCTCAACCGCGTTTGTAGCATCTGAGTCAGATAGCGAACGTGGAGCTTCACGGCGGACTTCGCACCCCTGTTCGCTTGAGTTTCATCCGCCCTTCTGTAGTAGCCGCCTCTCTCCGGCGCAGCGCAGTAAAGCGGCTGCGGGTCGAGCGGTGGGAGTCATTCACACAAACGGGATACTGCACGGGAGAGATACGCCGAGCGGAGATTGCGGTTTATGCGTTGCGTTTTATGTACCATCCACTTGACTTCAACGGAAGGACATCAGAAGGTAAACACACCCTTTTCTTTATAGACTTGCTTGTCTTACCTGTACATCTAGGTATTTATGATCGTTTTTGGAGTAGGATGAAATTGCGAAGTACTTTCAGAACTTCAAAGTTCTGCTGCCAAATGATAAAACGGGAGACTGTGACATTTATATCCGCGGAAATTTATTTCGGCGTAGTTTCGTGCATATTACATATATTTTTTGTAGATTAGATTGATACATTGGTCATATAATCCAACCTTTAAGTGTCTTTGCGATTATTGTAATGTAATTTTTAAATAGTATTAATGAGACTGTTTTTTTTTTATCTGAATGTTTCCTCATTTTGTATTTTTAATACAAAATTAGGACAGGAGGGCATTTCTCTTTATACGGTGATAAACAAACCCTTGAAACATGTCAGGTCTTTAAAACATCCCCCTGCTGTCTTTTTCATGGAAGAAAGCCTTTATTAGAAACAGTATCCAGAATACAGTACGGTATTCCTTTATCCTGACACGGATTTACTCCCAGCTCACGTCCTTTCCAGGATCCGAAGAATTTTGCCTTGGAATCGTATCGTGCGCCATCCGAGAATCCCAAACACTCTGTGTGTCTCTCTTTGTGTTCTTCAGTTACCCTGCTTGACAGCTGAGGGGTTTGTCGACGGTTTTGTACTTTTTGATTAAACAATCTACTTTGTGAATGTAAATAGGTGCAGAGAACGACTTAACACGTATATCGGTTCCCTGTATCCTCGCGTTTTCTGCCAACTTTCTAAGCGTTAACGGATAAAGGAGTCAGATTTGATTTTTTCAGCTTATCCTGTTCGTGTATTTGTCTGTTTGTTATTAGTTTAATCGTAATGAGCGTTCACATTAACTGCTATGTGTTTAATTGACAGTCTGGAAGCTGGTGGATTTATTTCTTCTCCATATGCGCGTTTACTCATTAGTTCAGTTGTATTTATGACATGCTGAACCAGGTGCTGAACCAGTGGTCAAGAAACATCTCGGGTTAACACAAGAAAGCCTCATTCATGAATTTGCATTTTAGATTTAGAAAATGTGACTTCATTTTCGTTTTTCGTTCTGTTTCCCCCACAACGCATTTGGAGTGAAATTATATATTTATTGTTTAGTTGTCCGAGTTCCCCAGAGCAGGTGTACGGATCACAGATTACAGCACTGCATCACAAACGGTAGGGGGCAGTGTCGAGTCTTGTAGCCAAGGCACACAAAAGCATCGGCTATTAGGAAAGACAAAACCGATGCAAAGACGATATTTTCCTGTTAGCCTGGCGCGGTTTACATCAGGGGTTCGAAATCCCGGAGCTCTACCTTCCTGCAGAATTTAGTTTTAACTCACAAATACCCCCGAACCAGCTTATCAAGGTCATTGGTTCACCTGAAAAGCACAGGTTGGTTTGTTGGATTAGAACTGAATCCTGCAAGAGGGAAGAACATAACTGGACAGACCTGATGTAAAAAGAAAATGGCAGTTTACTAATAACTGAAAAGAAAAATGCTTAAAATGTAATGAAAAGCAAACTATTAAACTGTCCAAGTGTCACATCGCTGGCTCGGAAGCAATAAATGACACATCATTTTGACGTGATGTTTAAAATCAAAGAGCTTTAGCAGATTCTGTTCATCCACATGAGCCTATAGCTGTTACTGGAAAATCAGCCTTGAAAGGAACATCATTACTGATCCAGGTGCAGTATTCTCTAAAGAAACATGCATTCGGTCCACTGGGAACACGTGCATACAGCTTGCTTTGAAATCTTGTTTGTTTCTCATGCACCCAATTTTAACCTTTGTTCTTTGTAAATCCTATGATCTTTCTCTATTATTATAACCTGAGGCCTCATTGTATGTGTTTCAACGAGAAAATTAATTATTCCTGCTGAATTTGCTGTCGTATCCTCAGGGCAGTCCAGGATATCTCAGCTAGCAGTTTTAGGTTGTAACAATTTCGATTGTGTAACAAAAACAATTAAAAATGCTGTTTTAATGAACGTTCTAGGAGTGTTTTTTACCCCTTGTATTAATGTTATTGCTTGGTTATAGGAATGTTTTTGAAGTGTTCCACTAACAACTTAAGAATCATGTTTTTGATATATAATTCACATTGTATATATTGATGGCTTTGGGAGAACGTCAGTGAGTGTTCTGAGAACATTACCTGTTAGCTGAGGCATTTATCCCGCTTACTAGTTCACTTATGTATTCCAGTCAAGCACCTTCCATCCACTTACTCCTGTGTTCAAACACGGCTCTCCGTGATGTTTACATAGATGCCTCTTGAAACAGCATATCTATGTTCAGCTCAGATTATTTAGTTGAAGTGTGCAGCCACACACATGTATAAAGCATGTCCATTGTTTATTGATGATGTTTGCTTTTTGATTGCGACTCCCGGAGGTGCATTTGTTCAGATCTTTTCAACAGTCCAAGAGAAAAACAGAAAAAAGCCCCTCGAGGGGCTTCTTATAGTCAAATTATGACGTACTTCCAGGGGTCTGACACTCCGCAGTACACTTTCATCATTCAGCCAGTGAAGATGTGATTAAGTCTGGATCTATTGTGTGCGTTTACGTGTGCCTCAGGCTACTTGTGAACGTCTCCTCAACCAAGGAGTTCATTTGTTTACAGGACGGCTCATTCTTTTGTGTATGAGTATTAATATTCATATAGCCCCCCCATCGCCATCATCGCATGTGCCAGTCGATTCATGTGTTTTCGTAGTTCACCAGGCCCCTCTTTTCAAATGTAAAGCAGGTTTTCATCCGTAATGATCTTGTGAGATCTCTTGTCAGTTTGAAACGCACAGTAGACCTTCACCTAAAGCGATGGCAGAGTATCCTCAAGGACTCTGGACATCAGTTACACACGTCCTCAACGAGCGGCAGGGTAACACGACCCGTACGTGGAAGGAGATCTGATCAATCACATCTGATATCAGCATTAATAATTTTAGATCTCGGGGAAAAAATGGCTCGGTAGCCCTTATCAAAGTTTCAGTGGCGCAGTGGCACAAAGATGTGCCGTGTGAATTATTTCTGATGTCGAGCCATCATTCGAAAGTGGAGAGTGTGAATGAAAGTTTAATGGCAAAGAACTTGATCTGACTGGCAGCAGATACGACTGCATGGAATAGAATGACAGTGCCAAGCGTTCGTCTGCCCTGGATAAGGGTGAGCGAGGTAACCGAGCTTATAAAGACTCGCCGTAACCTTAACCAGGTATAAAGCCAGAAAACTCGATGAAGTTCCTTCGAGGTTTCTTTGCACCCATAATACAATTTTAAACCTTAATTTAGCGATCTATCTGGAAGCATATTCTAATGGAGCCGAACTTGTACGTCTCAATTTTTAATATTGGATTTTCAGTTCTCCTTAAGGCACAGAGTTTATCTTACTGAGTTATCCTAATGATATCTTTGATAAGAGCTGGTCTGTTCTCATAATATGCTTCAGCGTCTGCCGTGCCCGAGCGTGGAAGGAAGTTAAAGAGCCACTCGAGAGTCAACATCATCTCTCGTTTTAGCGATCAGGGAAGAAATGGCATGTTTAACTGTTCAGTGTGAATCTTGATCTATGATAATATCTTTCTTGCTGTTACACTGAGTGTTTGAATGTACACTGCTCTGCGTTTTAAACCACTTTAGAAGAGTGTAAGGTAACAGGAAGGTTGCGCACAGCCGCCGGTGCAGACTGACTCATCTGACCTGACACTTATCTTGAGTCTTTTCACCACATTTATAGGCAGCTAAAAAGCTTCTCCTAATTAGATAAGATCTTCGCATGAGATAAAATGAGATTTTTTTTAGTTCAACTATATTTAACAGTGTCCGTCAAGATTTGAAGAGATTTCAAATTGCCCTGCATGTTCAAAAGATCGCTTACAATATCGATATTTGAACAACTGCGAAACCCTGATTCCTCAATAATTATGTCGTATTTAATAATACCTATTTATTGATAAGGCAGGTATATTAGTACAGAATCTTAATTAACAGTGAAGACTGAATATTTTGGCTAAATGTGCAAGGTTTGCCTAGCGTAACCTTTTTGGAGATTATCGCTTATGGCGCTGTAAATAACGCAAATAATCAAAGAACGATCTTTGTTTAGCTCAGAGCCGTGCGTTTTAAGGTGGAAATGTAATACATTTGGGCACATGGCCCGTAAATCATCAATTTTAAAAGAATAAAGTTAGCTTGTGGTGTTCCCAGGCCGTCTCTTAAAGCACATAAAGGTTCTTGTGATGTTGTGATGCCTGATTGGTGCGAATTGTTCCTTTTAATGAATAACTTCATTATTATTCTTGCTATCAAGGGGTAAAACAGGAGGAATTTGGTGCTTCTTGGCTGCTTCTCAAGAATATTGTAGGAACGCCCTGCTATCTTTTGTTTGTAAACGGGTGGGGGGGGGGGCTGCTGGGTGGTTTGAAAGAAATGTTTTCTTCAATCAGTTCAGAAACTAGAAACAAATGTGTGAAGATTATTGGCTTGGTACATTCCGTTTTGATAAATCGACGTTTAGTTTTTAAAAGTGCAGCTGTCCTCCAGCTAACAGAAGATCCTCCGAAAGCTGAACGTTTTCTACACGTTTTTAGAAGTTATCGAGAACGTTCTTTCAATAACATTTGTAGAATGTTATATATTAAACTTATATCAAAAATGTTATTCTTTCAAGCAACATTTTTCTTTCAAAACAACAATGTTATTTCATGTTATTGTTGCTTAATGGAAACATTAGGGAAATGTTCTTACAACCCAAAATTGTAATTTGGGCCATAGCACGAGCATTGGAATGTCAGAGACCCAGTGTGGACGGATGGTTACGCTGTGCTCTGTGAAATGTGATCAGTGATACGGTGCTTAAGCTGCTCACTGTCTGCAGTCCTAATTAATACTTGATGTGATTGAACCCGCTCAATTTGTCTGGAGTCTTATCTTGTCAGCACGTTTGCATCAGCTTTTTGTTTTAGAATGTCTTGCACACAGACGACGGCTGAAATAAAACAAACAATTAAGCTTTGGAACCAACAATTATGTCTTATGTTGTCATGGAGATGTTTCCACACAAATCAAGCGAAACACATTTGCTCACTCTTGTGGAGTCTAATGAAATGAACGCAATACTTCACGCTTCCTAGTTTCTCCACATTCCAAAATTAAATGGCAGAAATTTTCTCATAAGAGTTTCCATCAACCCACAAAGCCACTGAGATGAGCCAGCAAAATATCTTCAGCGCGTTTAGATAATCTACATGACTAATGCATGTGTGGATCATAGCCCAGCTGACAGAAAACATTCTCAGAGCATTAGCTAGCACTCTCTCTAAATGTTCTTGCGGTAACGTTAGTAGAATGTGATGAATATCAAAAACATTTTTCTTGAGTTGTTAGTGGAATGTTTTAAAAACGTTACAAAATTTAGTTTTTAAAACCAAGCAGTAACTTGAATAAAACATGTAGAAACTGTATGTTTCGAACATTCCCAGAACTTCCAAAATAGCACGTTTTTGTTACTTAATGGAAACTGTAGGGAAATGTTCGTACAGCCTAAAATTGCTAGCTGGGACGCTCTAGGTACTGGTTTGTGGTTCTTGTAGAATATTCTATCTGTGGTCCTTTAATATTTGTAAAGCTGGTTTTCTCCACCCCGCTGTCAAAGGAGGGATGCAGTTGTATGTAAGCGGACGTGATGGCATGCATCTTTTCTTTAGCATTGTTGGGTGGAGGGACTCTTCAATGAGGAGACGGGGAAGAGGGTTGAGACCAAAATGCTCCCACAGTTGATTTGCCCATTGTGGGGGAGGAACACTATTCCCATTGATGGTGTTGTTGGTGAAGCCCCCAAAAGCTGGAGAAAGGGGGCCCATTCAGTGCAATGGGTGACCCTGCACCACTACGGTAGATGGGTGTTAGTGCTTTTGTGGAGCACGGTGGGAACATTGTCCCCATTCTGCTGATTTAATACCCCTGATCCAGGGCAATTCTGCCACCTCTCCTAAAATACTCAAGTTTTGCCCTATACCATTAAGTCTGTTGCACAGGTGAATTGTGCATTCCATAGAGCTCCACCTTTTAAAGGTCACTATAATATCATGGTGCAACTCATTTCTCTCCGTTGTAAAGAGATGAATTGAGTGATTTAGGTGCTAATGTTTCTTGTTTCTTGTCATCTTTAGATGAATATAAGGCATCAGTGTTAGGAAGCAACTCAATAAATGAAGATTCTATCTTAAATTGACTTATAGTGCGTACTATATACACGTTTTAAATAAGGTAGCTTAACTTGACCTCTAGTTTAAAAAGTGGCAGTTTTAAAATTGATTTCCCAGCGCCGTCCAGCATAAAGTTTCAGAATTGTTGTCTCTCAGATAGAAGTCAGATTTGCTCCCTCACCAAAGTGTGCCATCAGAAGTCAGAGACTTCAAGATGAATATTCAGATTCAATGTATTGTTTTAAATTCTTCCAAGACCAAAGTAGTTCATTTGTGTCTGTTTCTATTTCTTCCAAAAAAATTTGGCTGAAAAATCTGAGACAGAGTTGATGCTTAAATGAAACATAACTGAGAGCTTCTGAAAGTCTCCAGAGCTTATAAAGAGACCTTATGAGAAGTCAAACACTTTTCTGGCTTTTCCATCTCGCTTAGAAACAATCACAGGGAAGAAAACGTGAGGAATCTGAGCACAGCTTTGAGCTCCAGCTCAAATTATACATGCAGATATAGATCCACCACTGTCTAGATACTGAAGATTTACTTCGTCCTCTCTCTCGGTTGGTGACAGTCCACAGAGAGTCTGTAATCCTGTGTTTGCACACCTGATTTTTATCGCACCCTCTAAAAGCAACAGAGAAATCAATTTCTTTCAGCTCAGCTCAATAAAAGGACAGGTTATTATTTAGTTTCACAATTCGTTCTTTCATCCTCTGACTGACAGTCATTTTCAGAATGGTTTGAACTCTGATATTGAATTTTGATAGGTAATTTGAAAGGGGCACAATAGACCGACGCGTTTCTAAAATGTGGATATGAATAGAATGCCACTCGGAGTCAAAATGACATAGCATGTAAACGCTGGCCGGGCAATGCGATATTAATTACCCTTTGCTTTCAGTCACTTATGAAAACAGCTAAAAGAATGGACAAAAGCCCTCAGAACTGAAAAAGCCACCAGAGTCACTTATCAGACACATTCAATATTGAATCTGTGGTTCAGGCATCTTATCTGTCTGAGCTAAAATGGTCTTTCTCCTGAGACCTCAACTCTGTTTCAGACATTTGGTCCAATATGTCTCATACTGTACACCATGAAGATCTATAAATTGCCCCCTGAGGACAAAACAGAGCAGATATCCATAGTTGTGGACAAAGTGAGACAATGTTTGGCCTAATATTGATTCAAAAAGAATCCAATCGTACCACATATTTAAAGGTGAAGTGTTGCATTTCTTATTGGTTGATTCTGAAAATGTCATTTAGCACATCCCTAGTACAATAACCGATTGGAATGGCTGAAATAATGACTACAACCAAGCTGTCATTGGTCGGAAAACAGATGGTCCTGTCTGGATCTCATTCCATTGGTTAAACGATTTCTTGATAGCAACCCTAAGTAATGTTATGGCTGTAGCATTTATGCTAACCCTGTCCATACAATAGTGCTCATACCAAAACCCGCCTTTCTGGACTTGCCAATGCATTGTGGTTAGTGGCTGTTTCTATAGTGATAAGAAATAGCTTTGTGTTGGGCCACAAAGGTCTGTCTTAAACACATCGACAGGCAGAACCTTGTTTGACAGTGATTAATGTCCAGTCCAAATCAACACAGAACATTCAGGGAACATCTATCCTGCATTCATCAATGATCAGACAAGATTGTTTATGCAGAATTATGTTTAATAATGAAGTTTTAAAAGGGTGGGAAATCTAGGGGCTTGTCTTGTGCTGATGATCTGTCAGCAAGGACAAAGAGGAATGCATGCAAAAATATTTTTTATTGATGCTTTTTAAATTTACATTCTGTGCTTCTTGTTCCATGTTTGGTTGCGGTGTGGGCACGTGTCTCTGATGTTCTGAAAGTAGTTTTTTTTTACTGGTTATTTTTATAATTAATCACACTAAATTGACATGTTTGCCAGACATACCTATAGCATTTTTAAAATTAATTTGAATAATTGGATTATAAATAACTTTTTAATTTCCAAGATGTGGACGCCTCTTAATCATCTAAACGTGCTAGGCGATTAGGTCAGGTGACGAAAATATTTGAAATGTTTCATAATGCGTTTTGGCTTCTGTTTCACATACTGTTTTTTTTAAACAGTTGTTTAGGCAGTATACAGTGTATATACTATATATATATATGTGCAGTATTTTTGAAGTATTAAGGTAGTATTATGTTATGATGATAAACTGTTACTTTCCTATATTGATGGAGCTCATATATGAATTACAGTTGGATTAAATTTTTACTGATGCAATTTACAATAATTGTGGGCAATGCAGACACAAAACTAATCTGGGGAGTGACACGTCCCCAGTTATAATTCTGTGTCCTTGAAAGATAATGGGAAATGTCAAGATGGGAATATTATCAATGGGCTGGGATGCTTTTCTGCCAGACAGCTTTTCCTAATTCTCTTGAAATAACCTGTAATGAGGATTAAGTGTGTGAACATAGATAGATGACTTTGTCCTTGCGTTACCATTAGTCAAGAGAAGCTTACAGTAGCTCCGAGACAACAGTCTAATTTTCGTCTAATCCATCAGAAATTCCTCACCATTTCCTGTTAGCGTTTCCTGATGTCCCAAGGCATGTGTGCCAGCCTAAATTTTGCTTGCAAGAAACATGCAACCATGTTGCAAAATAACCATATTTATGCTGTAGGTGATAATTAAACAGTGAATTAAACAGTGTACGTTGTGACAGCAATTGTAGGGCACTACCGTTTGAAGCCTTTATTGTAGCACGCTACGTCACTAACATACGTTATTGTCTGCAGCCCTTTTCTATTTCAGAGTGAAACAGGGTACTGAGTGACAAATAAATATGGGGCGGGGCTTAATGTTATTCGTGATAATTAATTGGATGGAAGGGTTCTTTACATATGACGGAAAGTTAGAGGGGAGGGGCTTGGGAAATAAGACAGCTTAGTGACATCAGCTGGAAGGAAAGTAGTTTCAGAGGCAGAGAAAGTTATTATATTTTAATGAAAGATTACGAACTTTTTTTTAATTACATGCACCAATGAATCGTTCATGGTTAGACCAGAAATGTCTATTAAGAAAGTAAATAATGAATTCTGATCTCATCACGGTTTTACATATTAGCAAGCAGTACACATCAAGCAGTCCACTAGTGTTGTATTCGGAACACAGCCGGTGTTAAAAGGGGGAGACAGATGTAAAAGCTATCTAGTAGCATCTTAAACAGCTCATCACTTTATACATGTACAAGAAGCAAATTGTTTTGGGTTCTCTGCACAGTTAATTTCCCTCCACTGGCGTTTCATTCGGCCCCTTATCTCACTAAATGGCAACCTAAAGTGAAGCTTGCCAAATCCCCAGCTAACAGGGAATGTTCTCAAAACGTTGGCTGATGTTCTCTAAAAGTTATTTTAAGGTTATCAAACAGGTTCTTGTTCTCAGTAATGGTAGTAGAACGTCGTTCAAAAATATTAAAATGTTAATATTTTATATGATATATTTTTTAATATGAATATGTTTTAAAATATGAATTCAAAATAATATTTTTAGTTTCGTTACCTAATGGAAACGTCGAAAACACATTCCTACAACCTAAAATTGTTAGCTGTGTCACTGTCCGCCCTGACTTGAGGGAAGGTGGCAAAACACAGCAACACATCCTGGGAAGGAAGTGCCACACTAACACTTTGGTGTAAATCAGGGTAGCAAAATGTTTGATGTTTGAAAGTAAATATGTCTCTTTGCAGACCTCCCCTTCTGACAGTGGAGTGCTATGCCTTGGACAAGGGCCCCATTGAAAACTTCCTAAGAGGGAAGTTTTTAAAGTTTTAGAGGTTTTGAAGGGGGGATTATGGACCTGCATGCCAACACATTCTGAGGTACAAAGGCCCGCATAGAGAGGGAGTAAGAAAGAGAGAGAGAGAGAGAGAGAGAGAGAGAGAGCCCTTTGGAACCACAGTGGATAACAGGTTCAGTCGATCAGTGAATCTAAGAAATAGGTCCCTAGAGTACAAACAATGTAGCAAAATGAGAAAAATGATCAATACAGCGAGTGTAAATAATGTATTGTGAGACCTTCTGCTTGTTTTTAAGTTTGTTTCTGATTAAAGGAACAGCAGCAAAACCCACATGAAAAGGTTTCCATCTTCCTTTATCAGTCTGTACCCAGCTAACGGCGAGCGCTCTCAGAATGCTGGCTAACATTCTCTAAAACTTCTCTCAAAAACTTTATATCCAAACAATAATAATTTATAGTTAATACCATGTATACAAAACTGGATGTCTTGAACGTTCCTAGAACATTCAACATAACATTTTTGGTACCCAATGGAAATGTTAGGAAACTACCTGTACGATATAATTGTTAGCTGGGTATTTATTTCCTCTTTGAGAGCTGATATACAGTAAATTTTGCATGTCTAGCGCAACTGTATTGACCAACATGAGTGGCGTGCTATTTAGATCATCAATAAACCATAAGTCTCCCAGCACTCTTTAGCCTGATATTTACTGAAAGGTATAAGCCTGTAGGTTATTGAACTGGGAACTGTCCAACAGACTGTCCAATGCTAGAAGATTTGCAGATCCTGATACCAGTGGCTATCAACAACATACAAAATATGGAGTATTTGGTTTCTAAATGTCTCTTGAATTATTTTGTATTTATGCTCCCAGCAGTCAGTAGTTTACCACACAAAGTGCTTTGTAGTCTGTACAAACTGTGTTTATCTTTGTTGTGAGCTTGTATTTTGTGTCCTGAGTTGTGTTTTCTTCCAGCTTGTCATGGTTTTTGAGTTACCATGTTATGCAGCCTGTCCGCATTGACATCTGCTTAATTTGACTGTAGCTTCTAGCGGGTACCAGATGAATCTGCAGAAACATGTTGATTGGACGTGTGATTGGACTCACAGCCTTTGATGTCAACAACAAGGGCTATGGGAAGTATTTTCCCCTTTTGAAAGCTGATAAGCCTATTTATTTTGCTGTCCTAATTATGCATGGTGTATATTTTGTTGCATTTTACTGTTGGTATTTTCATTAGGTTTTCCCTGTTGTTCACAAGCCAATCAGAACAGACTCACCAACAGGGAACTGTCGTTCTAACCAATAGAAACAAAGCCCTTCATTACATCAACACCTTCATGAGAAGGTCTCCCTCATCAGACTCTTTAGCTGCCTTGGTACCTGTTCCGTTTGAGCTGGCCTGGGGGGTTCTGATCGGCCCGTAAGCACACCGAGCTGACATGTAGAGGTTTTGATCTAATGCTGAGCCAACATGAGCCAACTTCACATGACCTCCCCACCACCCAATTTCCCTCCAACTGTTAACAGTAAACACGTCTTAGCGTCTTAGCTGGCGTCGAGCCCAGCAGCCCTCAGCAGTTTACAATGTAGCGCCGGCCCAGCTCTGACTTTACAAAAGCGTGCTTCTATTTATTAGGCCCCGGAAAATGACAGAACTGCTGCCACTGTGCAGTGAGTGGAATAAACAAGACATAAAATAGAAGCTTGTTAAGCGTAGACGGCCAATTTGTGCTGCCGTTATGCTGCGTTTAGTCTTT
>JAZGTJ010010946.1:0-17489 GCA_036877575.1 Botia almorhae
GTCATTTATGAACTACAGCTATCTTAACATGAGGCTGAGACTGTGCATACGTTCTCTTGCACTTTATTATACTATTCAATGCTGTACTGATTCTTTCTAGGACACAATAGTAGCAAAAGTAGCATTGTGATCCGATTACTTTACCTTCCGATTATTGCGAACCAGACAACAACCGGCCACTTCTCCACATTTTCTTCCAATGTTCAGCAAATCAGCTTCACTATATTTTTTGGCCAGAGGGAAACCCTTCACCTCAAGGACCTTGCCATACTTTTCCTTAACAAAAAACAGGCAAAGGTGAGAACGCAAATTTTATTATAATGTATAATGTTTATTTATAAAAGACATTGTTCATTGTTTTAAGGAAAACTTTGAGGACTAACCTGGATACTTGAAGTTAGAATCTTCTGTTTATCATCTAAAACTGGAATAAGGAAAATTTGTACAATTATATTTAAAAATGAACTGACACAGCTTGAATAATGACTAATGTGTTGAATAATGAAGATTATATAGCATTAGAAATATATACAGCTGAAATGTATTTCTCCACCTGTTGCAAAACTAAATAGTTTTATATGAAATGCATGAGAACAACCTTTCTCTGTCATTTTCTCTGTAACTTCATCTAGGGGGATGCAGCTCTCAAGATTCACTGGGGAACTTGATTCTTCCTGCAAAACACAGAAAATCAACCATTTGACTCCTTAATACAGAACACAGCATTTAATTTGAAGTAATTCATCATATAATTTTATGAAACTATACATGTTTAACTATATTGTATATTTAACTGTGAGAAAACTAATTGAGTAAAAGGGGGGCATGGGAAAATGTGCACAATTCCATAAACATCACGGCTTAACAGCTCCATTAACATTTGTGTTGAATTGCCACCTTCTAAATGTGATATTGAAAGTTAACCGTGTTTACCCGTTTCATTGGTGCACTGATGTCTTTTTGCATTTCTTGGTTTTGTTGAAGCTTTTGGGCTTCTTTATTATCACTTGATCCATCTGAAGTTTTTGCAGTTTTGTCTTGTTGCGTTTGTTGGTTTTGTTGAAGCTCTTTGGCTTCCTCACACTCACTTGATCTGGCTAAAGATTCCACACTTTTGTCCTTCTGGTCATCTTGGTTTTGTTGAAGCTCTTTGGCTTCCTCACACTTAATTGAAGTATCTGAAATGTTGACAGTTTTGTCTTCTTTTTGAAGCTCTTGGGCTTCCTTAAATTCACTTGATCCATCTGTAGTTTCCACAGTTTTGTCTGCTGATGCTTCTTGGTTTTGGTGAAGCTCTGGGGCTTCCTTACCTTCAAGTGATGCATTTAAAACGTCCCCAATTTTGTCTTTTGGTGCGTCTTGGTTTTGCTGAAGCTCTTTGGCTTCCTTACACTCACTTGATCCATCTGAAGTTGTAGCATTAGGAGCACTCTCTGAATTGATGTCTGTGTGTGGTACAGTGTTATCATCTGACTCTTCCAAGTCCTGCATGTCTTCAGATGCTTCCTGGTCAGTCAGTGCTGCTGAGGAATCCTGATCATCTTCATGATCAACTTCAATAAACTCTTCATCCTCTGAGTTGAGCTCATCACAATCATCTGCTATAACCGCCACTCCTTCCAGATCGCTGTCATCACACATGGTGTCGGGCTGATCCTTCTTGTCTTCAGTATTCTGCTCAGCGCTCTTCTCCGTTTGTTTGCTTTGATCTTTGGAACTGGATTTTCTGGAGTGGGATCTAGATGAGTGTTTGGAGCTCTCTTTAGATCTCTCCTTGGAGCGTTGACGTTCCTCTCGCTTTCCAGAGCTGCTCCTCCTTTGAGACTTGGACTTCTCTGCAGAAGATCTTCGTTTGGGGCTGGGAGAGTCTTTTCGAGAACTGTCAGCTCTTCGTTGTGGGCTTAAACTCCTCCTCCTCTTATTACTGCTGCTGCTGGATGATTCTTTGTCATTATCTTTATCACTGGATTATAAATGAAATATTATAATGTTAGAAGCAGAATTTAAAACATTATTGTGCACCTGTATCGAAATACAGGTGTGGTGTCTATTTTTGCACCGCTATAGTCGCCCAAAATGGGAAAATTAATGTTTTCCTGAACATTTCCACTGTATTGGTTGGACAAACAGCTAGTCACGCCCCAAACTCACACCACTGGTTAAACCAATGTCGTGTCAGACGGGTTGTGATGCTCATAAAACAGAGTCATGTTTTGACAGTGGCACTGCGCTTTTACTATGGAGGAAATTAACTATAACTAAAATAGGTGAAGATGTTTTAACATTTCAGAAATTACACTACACCTTTAAGAAAAAACACTGCAAAGAAAAATACCATGAGTAATCATGAAGTAAACATGAGATCAGAAGAATAGGTTTACCCAAGTGTCTGGTACTCGGCCGAGAAGCTGACGTGAATGGTTTTTCCCTTCAATTTCAGTGAATTGGCTGAATAATGTTCCACCAGTTTGCTGGCTTCTTGCGCACTGGCCATTTCCACATAACCCTGCAAAAACACATCAGTCAGAAAAAAAACACATCAGTCAGAAAAAAAACACGCAGTCTTTACACTTCACAGGCGACTCGAAAGCAGGAACCTTTAATTTAAACAAGTTTGCAAGTAGAAATAATAAATGAGTGATTTGGCTACCCGACTTGGCAAAAACAGGGAATGTTTTACTGATCCGAAACGCCTAGCAATGGCTGTTAACTCAGAGCGTATGCCTTCCCCAGCAGGTAACGGCATGAAGCTCACCACACTCGAATTCTGTGAAACAAAAGACATAAAAAACGTGATTTCGCTGCCATTTTAATATTAAGCACTTTACGAATAATGCAACTTTTATATTTAGCCTGTAAGTGTTCTAAGGACCATTAAACTTCAATCTCTGCGCAATTTCTCTTATATTTAAATGTTTCTGCATCACTTTAGGCTGAAAAAATCCCTTTATCGTCAGCCTGAACATTTCAAATGAAAAACTGGTGAGTCCCTTTTTTACAAACACAGAGCATTATTCACCTGTGGGAAACTGCAGGCTGCTGACAGACTGAATTCCACCAGTTGGCCTTTGACCCTCAAGGGGTTGTGTATGAAATATTTCACGATATCAGCTGCCTGGTCTGCTGATCCCATTTCTGCGAAAGCCTACAAGAATTAGGTGTTGATGAACAAAAAAAATGACAGGAAAATGTGTTAAACCCTTGTTTAGGCATTAAACAGATTCATTAGCTTAGGAGAATAAAACAGCACGAAAGGTCCTACCATTCTAGGAAACATGATCATTTTGACGATCGCTCCAAACTGGCCTAGCAATTTTTTCAGGTAAAGTTCGTCTATTTCATCCACTTCGAACTTCACACACACCACTTTGCACTGTATTAAGACACATTCGAATAACTGACATGACCAAACGTTACCAGCAGAGAACAAATAGAAAAAAACAACAAACAAAACTGACCTTGTCTTTCTCTTCCTTTTTGTTCACGTTATGGCTGTTTTTGCTGTCTGACGATTCACTTTTACTGCTCGACAGTCGGTTTCTGCTGCTAGAGGAACCATTTTTGCCGCTTGAGTTTCCGCCTAAAAAAAAAACACAAAATAAAAGTAAAAAAAATAATACACATTTTCAAAATGCAGTGACGTGAAAAAGGTTGAGATGCTGAGGTTGAGAACACTACCTCGTTTCTGTGTGCTTCTTGGCTGTGGTTTCTCAATAACCGGCTCATTCCTGTAACCATGTAAAGTTAGCATGTCAAACAACAGATGTGTTTTTTAAAGAAGACGTAACAGGAAATGACGCTACCTGCGAGCAGACCGGATCGACTGATCCCACTCTGGATACCTAGAGACAAGAACATTTGTGTAAACTTGATAACTTCATAAAAACAGAGTAGAAAAAAATTACTGCCAATGAAAATGTGCTTAGATTACATTAGCAGCTCGACTATTAGCGCATATACTATTAGCTATAATATTAGCGCATGCCAGTGTGTAAATCCAGTTCGGTTAAATCAATATGATATGACTGCACAAAGATAAAGAACAAAACTGAAGATGAACTTACTTTTCCACAAGACTGAGTTGACTATTCGCATGCTGGGCTCCTTTTATATGCACAGACCAGTCCTACAAGAGAAAGAATCACTTTTAAACTTCAAAGTATGAATCCATAATATATCTACAGTCCATGTCTATGCAGTGAGGGTACTTTTGTCTGTAATAATCGGTACTGTTGTCTTAGCAAAAATAAACCCCACAGCACCTTCGATACAGATTCCAACTAATTGTCTCAAAAATGTTTCAGGTGAATTACAAGTAAATACGCTGGCATCATTTACTCACTTCCATGCCATCCCAAACCTTCTTTCTTTTGTGAAACTTTGTGGCACGTTCAAGTAGCACACGGCTGTCAAGTCTTTCAAAACTAGTTCCTATAAGTTGTTTTATTACTGGTTTTCTGGGGCTACACGATAGCTTTTGGGAGGAATTACGATTAATAAGTCATATGTCAAGTGTAACTCTTAAATCTCATATTTTGCATTTCTCGTAAGTTTTAAATTTGAAGTACGAAAGAGACATGAGAGCTATGGTGGATGGAATACAATTTAAAAACCTCACACTTCTAACACAAATTTTATCATTTTTCTTTGTGTTCAATGCAAGAAGAGAGAGGCACACGCGTTTGAAACAATATGACAGTGAGTAAAAGATGGCAAATCGTCATTTTGGGGTTACCTTTTCTTTTAATGTATTACAGCAGAGGTCAAAACAAGCTACTTTGACTTACCTGTTGTGCCACAGTATGTTAATTTGTATTTTCATAGAACAAAAGTCTGGTTATGCAGGATCTGTAAGTGTACTTACCTTGTTAGAGAGGACGGTGATGTCGCAGAGTACGCAAGCATAGGGAAATACTGGTGGAGTTCTCCCGTGAAAATCTGATGCTTCTTTCCTGGTCGGCACTCTATGAACACTCTCTGTCCTCAGGTGATGAGAGGCTAGACCAACGTCTCTGCTGGACAGGTGTGAAGGCTGGCTGATGTTTCTGCTGGACAGTTGTGAAGGTTGACTGATGTTTCTGCTGGACAGGCTTGAGGTTTGACTACTGTTTCTGCTGGACAGGTGCGAAGGTTGACTGATGTTTCTGCTGGACAGGTGCGAAGGTTGACTGATTTTTCTGCTGGACAGTTGTGAAGGTTGACTAAGGTTTCTGCTGGACAGTTGTGAAGGTTGACTGATGTTTCTGCTGGACAGGTGTGAAGGTTGACCGATATCTCTACTGGACAAATATGAGGGTTGACTGGTGTCTCTGCTGGACAGGCGTGAGGACTGCCTGACATCTCTGCTGGAGGGGTGGGTGGTTTGACTGACATTTCTACCCATCAGTAATGAAGGTAGACCAACATCTTTGCTGGACAAGTGTGCGTGTTGACCAACATCTATACCGGACAGCAATGAAGGTATACCAACATCTCTGCTGGACAGTTGTGAGGGCTGACCCACATCTAAACCGGACAGTAAGGAAGGTATTCTGACATCTCTGCTGGACAGGTGTGAGGTTTGCCCAACATCTCTACTGGAAAGGTACGAGGGCTGATTGATGTCTCTGCTGTAGGTAGAATAGGACTGTGAGTCAACGGACAATTTCTGCCTCGATGATTCTGTGGCATAAGATGGTTTCTCGAAATATGTGTCTTTTTCTTTCAGATGGTTATATTCGACCACATAATTTGACCCAGAACTGCTGTATGTATGTGTTGGTTGGTCACTTTTCCACCGGTCTTCCCAGGTCTCAACTTGATCTCGATGATGGGAGTATGACTGACGGACAGGCAAGTCTAATGAATACTCAACCGACTGGGTGTGGCTTCTATCCTCCCAGGAGTGACCCGATGAACTGGGCTGGAGCGTACTGGACCTGGCCGCCTTCTTCTTTTTGATCTCTGCGAGAAGTTCCGGAAGGGTCTCGGCAGTCATGAGATGCTCCGGGAGGCCGGCAAGAGTTTGAAGATCTTCTGCATCTAACCCACAGCTATGCAGAAAGTTCAAAGCCTTACCAGGTGGGATAACAGAAAGTTCTGATAAAGACGAAGACAGGGTCGAGTGGGTCTGCTCTGGAGATGCGCTCCTGATTCTTGACCGGTAAGCACTAGACTCGCTGTGATACATGCGTTGCGAGTCTGCGTACATGTCGCGGCTTGTGCTGAAATCATCTTGCGGTTTCCGGTATGGATGATTGTAAGACATGTCTCAAAGTCCCCGGTGCTCAAATGAGTTAGGTAGGTTCAGGCTCTGCCAAGAACAGCAGCTCCTGGAGTGATGTCACACTTCACCTGCCAAACAAGATGGTAATAAAGGAGAATGTGTGTTCTCCTCGAGCCATGCGATAATATTGAAGAGGTCAACTTGGGGCTGGAGATCTGCTGGAATGTCACCTTTATCACGCTTACCTTGAGATAAGAAATCAATGCGGTGTGATGGTTCTGGATGTGTCCTAGAAACTTCAGAAAAACAGATAACACAGCTGGAGGCACGGCGATAAATGGGTAGCAATGATCAATAAGTCGTCTACATAATAACAATGTCCTTTATTTTTACTGAATGTGCATATGTGTGTTAAAAGGGAAGTTCGGTTAAATTAGGTAAACGGTTTAATCTTAAATCCAGTAACGGGTCACAATATTTTAATACGTTTGTGACAAATTAAGCACAAATATTGTATGTAGTGAAGGGCTGCACTTCTAATGACAGAATAATAAAAAAAAACACGAATTAAAAATAATAATGCGTTTAAAAGCGAACAAGGTAGCGAATTAGCATTCACCATTGCGGACACGTACAGCCTAATTCCCTATTGAAACCGCTTGACGTTTAACTACTAACTAACCAAACGGTTGGTTGAGGGTGGAGGTTAAGTTTTTAATATTAAAGTAAGGAAATAATTCCACCGGTGATATTTATCGTGAATTGTGAATCACAGCATTTGGGCCAAAAAGCAAATGCTAAGGCATTAACCAGGGTCAGTAACGGTCCAGATCTGAGGCGTCGCCGAATTACAGATCCGACACAAAAATGAATCAATCACGTATTTATATTCAGTCACACGACTTACTTGCACGAATTAAAGCAAATGATCCGACCACTAAAGCTCCGTAAAGCCGCAGGTATTTTTTCTCCGTACGCCGTCGTCGTTTTTGTTTTAAACCGGAACAATGCGGTTTCAAATTAAGAGTCACCTTACGCGTATCGTTCGTCGTACAGATCGACGCATAATACAATATAATAAAAGCCCATATCATTGCATAAACGTTATTACTACAATAAACCGCAGTGATTTGATATTAGCCAGTGTCGTGAACAGAACGTCCTATTTTAATTGGTTCTGTATTAACGTTAATATATCTTTTTAAAGCCATATTGTCCGAGTAAAAATTAGGACCAGTGAAATTAATTTACACCAAGTCAGTAAAAGAACAGTTAAATTTTTCAGACAACATTTAGGAGCATTGTTCAGCGCAAAGTGTTTTTGAGGCCCAAACCCTTTGATTGCAGAACCAAGTAAACAAAAATTCTACAAATCATTTCATTCCCTCCGATTGCCATTTTTCTTGCATCTCAGTTCAGATTTTTATATTCATTTTCTTTCACAGAACAAAGAATTCACAAAAGATAAAATGATTAAAACGGGCAGAGTCTGAGGAGTGTTTTGTTTAATAAAAGGAACAAGACAGCCATGGCAATTAAAGCATAAAATATCCTCTACACGGCAATAACTAAACATAAGGATTGCTGATAAATTTCCATTTCGACACAAACACAATACCCCAGTCTAAACATTTTATATAAAAAAAGTCATTTGAACAAGAAAGGTCAAAGGTTGCATTAAAGCTATATGAGATTAGTTTATGTGGTTCACTTCTTTCCTCCGTTACTCTGTGCTTTGGCTTTCTCCTTCTCCAAATATTTCTGGTGAGAAAAAAGGTCAAAACAACATATTAAATTACAATACAAATGTCACTGTGTAACATCGTCTTGCAAGAAAACAACAAATTACTGTTAATCTGGGCTGTTGCGTTTAGCAACTGCTCCACTAATATTAAAACTGAATGAATGCGGTTCCTCACCTTCAGTTTATCGTAGTGTGCCTGACTGCAACAGTGAACCTTCTTAGCCGTGTCTTCATTTGAGTAAAACAAGAAGCAGACTCTGCAGTAGTATCCCATCTTCACAAACTCCACCCCTAAAACATTCAACATAAACGCCGCTTATTAGTGACATCGTTATCCGTAATTATCTAACGCCAACGATTTTCCCTTTTCCTTCACTAGAATTGTTAAAGCTCTGAGGCTTCACATCCTTGAAGGATTTTAGAAGGATCAGTTTTGTTTGAGGTATTTGGGAGGTAGTAAACGTTGATTTAAAAATAGAACTGATTTTTCATGCTTCTGAACAGAACACACACAAAAAAATGAACCACAATCTGCCACAAGGGATTAAAATGATACCACAAGTTAAAAGTCTGGCGATGCAAAACAACTTCATCTTACCCACTGGGACTTTAGGGTCATGTGGCCCAAGAGCAGCAAGGCTAGCTTCAGGATTTTTCTCAGGGGCTACAGACTGAAGTATTGCAGTATTGTCCTTTTCCTCAGTTTCCACAATCTTCTCTGACGCAGCAACAGGAGGCGTAGCGGCAGCTTCCTCATCTTTAGCTTCCTGTTCAAATGAAAGCACCAAATAAACCTTGCGTTTTCTTAATTAAACGTTTACAAAGAGGGGGAACAGATAATGAACACAATTAAACAATGTGACTCACAGGTTCTGTCTCCATTTGTTGGACCTCTGGCGTTTCGCTGCTTTGTTCCTCTTCTGGTTCTTTTTCCACCTCTGGAGTGGTTTCCAGTGTGACACTCTGATTTTCTTTCTCTTCCTGGTTCTCCACCTCCTCAGGTTTATCAGTGGCAGGCTGGTCCACTTTAACTTTTTTGGGAGACGGTTCTTCCTCCTTGCTGGTACTTTTGGCCGAGCTGCTGCTCTGGGTCTCCTCAGAACGTTCCCTCTTGGGTGGCCGTTTAACCTCAGACTCTGGGGTTGGAGGTCTGTGTCTGCAAAAGCAGATATATTGAGCGATCTATTAAAGTATTATGATTAAACCATAATAAATATGAGACAAATGCAATATCCCAAGCAAGACCTAATTATGAAACTGACCCATGTCTCAGCTGTTTGTATTTTCTGCTCACGTACACAACCAGCCGTTTGCCTTCAAATTTAGGTGGATTTTCCTTGTATGTCGCCACCATTTTCTCTGCATCTTCTCCTCTTTCCATCTCAATGAAGCACTAAACAACATGAGAAACATCTTTATACCTCCTTATGCATTCTTTGTATCTGAAGCAACATGCAGTGTAATATGTATTTATACATAGCTTCACTGAGAAGCAGAGCTTTGTAGTTCAGGATCTGTTACCTCACTGCGTAATCGATTCAGAAAGTATCTTTTGATTTTTCCAAACGGTTCTGCGATTTTCAGAAGCAGCGCGTCAGATGCTTTGAAGGGCGGAACATTACCAACATAGATGACTCTGCCACTCTGTAGACGTTGCACAAACATGTTAAATATCTTGTTTCTTTTAGATGAACAAACCCTTGATTCAAAAATACGTTAGTAAACCCATAGGTTACCTGGATGGTTGGATAGGTGTGTGAGTGATAAACCTTCACTGGTTTTCCACACACAGATGGTATGACATTTCCACTGTAGAAACTAGCCATTGCTTTTGCCTCTTCTTCACTGGAAAGCTCCAGAAAAGCCTTTAACCGACAGCAACCACGACACAGTAAGAAAACTACATTTTACCAACTTAAAGCTTTTAAAGAATACAGCACAGAAGTCATACAAACTATCTTTATGGTGCTTTTCTTGTCCTTATAAAAGGTTGACAGGCATCGTCACCCTGAACTGTTGTCGTTTGAAAAAGAGCTGCGTGACTTTTCAAAACCTCTCCTTTGGTATATTAACAGGTGCAATATCGCAGGCCATTATATGGATTATTGCACCAAACATTTCCCATTAACTGGTTATTTTCTACCATGCTGCTGTGGCCCAGCAATGGCTGTGGTTAAAACTACAGCAAAATACAGTAAAGCTGTTGTGAACGAGGTAATGTTCTGGAGCTCGTACCTCAGGCCTCAAATCCAGGACCAGGTGCCTCACCACTCGACCAAACGGCTTTGCTAGAGCAAGAACTTCATCAAGATACCCGTAGCCACGCTTGAACCCCACAACATTGACAACTCTCAGGCCCTACAATCAGAAAAGAAGCATTAATATTATTAGGCAATGACAAAAGCAGCAAAGAAACCAAACGTTACAACAAACGACAACACTTACCCCACTGTCCTTGGAGCTTCCTAGAAAACACAAGAGAAATAAAGATTAAATGGATTTAATTAAATCTGATTTTATTGCCATCATGTACTGATTTTCTTTATTGTTTTAAATGTATATTTCTGGCCTATATAGTTTTATTAGACTAGACAAACCAGGCTCAGATCACCCAAAGCACTATTACATTATTATTAGTTTTTGGTGAACGTGAGATTATAATTCGTTGACGAATGTTGATATTGTGATGAACTTTACAGTTCTCAAAATCCCAAAAGCCCCTTTATAAAATCTTGTTTAAGGTACCTGAAGTGTTTTTAGCTCTGCACTTTGAGTCTTGTCTCTCGGCATCCTCCTCCTCTGCTAACTCATCCAGAGTGACAAACTCATCCAGGTTCTCAGGAAAGTCCATTTCACCCTGACTCTCCTAGTAGCAGACAAAAACAGTCAACAGATCTGCGGTTCAAAAGAGTGAACATCTACCTCCTCTTACAGTTACACCCAAAAGAGCAAATGTTGTCATTCACTCGCCATCACATAATTCCAAGCATAACTTTCTTTGAAAAACATATGTATGAATAATAAATGAATAACGCTCATGCTGTTTTTTTTTAATCATACAGATCTGCAACTTTGCATTACCACAGAATTACAACCGGTTTGGAACGTGATGGTGAAATGACAGCTTTCATTTTTGAGAGAATTCTTTTTTTTTAGACGTGTGATTTCATATGGCAATGTGCAAAAGTTCCTGCCTGCTGTGTAGTGTCTTCTTCAGTAACCTCTTCCTCAGGCTCCTCATCATTCGGTTCCTCTGGTTGTTTAGGAGGCTCCGATATGTTTCCCTCCTGCTCATTATCTGAGGCAGGTTCCTCCAGCTGCGCCTCTTCTTGTTGTTCCTCAGTGTTTTCTTGGTTCTCTGTAGTTTCTGCATCATCCACACCATCTTCGGCTTGCTGTGTTTCAGGGTCTTCCTGCTCTACATTGGTGTCAAGATCTGGCGGCTGTGTACTGGTTTCCTCTGGCTCACAGGACAGGGCGACATCATCTGCTGAGGGCTCTTCATCACCCTCTTCATCTCCATCACGTGCTTCCATAACATCAGCTTCTTCATCTCCTGATCCATCTTTCTTGGCCTCGTTTTCATCCTGCTGCTTTGATTCCTCTTTCTTATCTGACCTCTCTGTGGCTTTGGAACTAGAAGATTTTTGGCTTTTTGATGAAGGTTTGTCAGCGGTTCTGCTGGTGCTGCCACTGTTCCTGCGAGGAGGTTCCTCTCTTCCTTGAGCGCCCTTGCCTGGTGGAACCCTGGATCATCAAGAAAATGTACATCACATTTCCTTCTGTACATATTAATGTAACGTCTGGAAGGAAGGTTGACTTACGTTAGAGTCTTGTACTTTGTGCAGATGTTCAGCCTGATGGATCTTTTATTGATTGTTAAAGGATGGATAGTGTAGTACTTCACCAACATTTCTGCATCTTCTGGATTGCTCATTTGAACAAATGCCTGTTATAAATAAAACAGAATTCATGAAACAGGGTGTATTTTAAACATACATTCTGGAATATGCTGTAATTGCAACTTACCTCATCGTTCAGGAAAAGATGTTTTTGAACTGTACCAAATCTACGAGCAATAGTGAGCAGCTCCATCTTCTTGTCAATCCCTCGTGGCAAATTGGAGAAAAACACCACCTGACTACCACCTCCTTTCACAGGTCTAGTGTCTCTGTCTTGTCTTCCAGATTTCTGCATTTATAACGTAAATAAGATTCACACAACTATTTAATATGCGAATCATTGAATTTCTTACCCACAGCTATGTGTCAGTGTTGAAGTCTAATATGACTAGCCATCGTAACAAAACAAATTTCAAAATCCTTAATCCTTCGTCATCTTACCTCAATTACCATCAGTTCCTTTGACAAATAAATCTGGATCTCTTTCCCGTGTAAAATGGCAGGTTTACGCTGGTAATAATTCGCCATGGCCAGGGCTTCCTCATGAGTCTGCAGCTCCAGAAAAGCCTTTGAAAGTAAAAAGGGCATAAAAATAAACACCAGCTCTGCATCATGAACATTAGTCACAAAATACACTGATAATGTACATTATACTAGGCCATTGTATTCCCCAAAAAAAGTCTTCAACAAAATAGTTAAACAGATTCTGAAAATGTTTATACATGTACAGTAATCAGTTATTACCTTGTTTTTTAATACTAGATGCTCTCGGAGGGTACCAAAGGGTTTTGCCAAGGCAAACAGGCTGTTTGATGACATTGGTTTCCGGTCATATTTTGCCACAACTACCCTACTTCTTATCTGAAATTTTAAAAAAGAAGGAAAATTAGTTTTTTTTAATGCAACAAAGCGAACAGTAACCAAAATGACATTTTAAAACAAACACATTGTAAAGCTAACTGATATATTAGCTTTGATTACAAATACAGCACAAATTAATCAGCCATTTTCTAATTCATGTGGTCTGTTATTTAACTTATGTAATTTAGTGTATTTGACAGCTAAAGTGTTACTTTCTGGTTCTGTTTCAATGTATATCTCACTTAATAATTACAAAACATTTTCATGAATAAGTCATTGTTAATTTTGTAACAGTTAAAAGGGGAAATTTCCATTCATATAACTAAAATTACAAACTATTATTTGAACCTTTAGTACATCATTACCTTGGGTGCTGCCGAATATGATGTCATTTTATTGGTCATTCCCATAGCTGAATCAGATCCTAAAAACAGCGATTAATGTTAGCCAATATACACGTTTTCATATTTCAGAACTGTTAACCAAAGAACTGTAAGCCACAGCCGACAAACCACAGCTGATAAACTGAGAAAAACATTAGGCTAGTCTGCGCTAAATTCTGTCAAATTAAGCTAGTGCATCCGAGTAAATCACTGATTTAGCAGAACCTCTATCAAAACAAGAAAACAAATGTTCTCCACAAATAAGCGAAGCTTATCTCTGACTANNNCCAAATTTATTACCCCAGTTGGAGCTCATCCCTGTTCTCTGAGGACCAAGACTGACTGGAGCCGCTCCCAGCAAACCATCAGAGCGATTCTTTGTGTCGAGTGAAAGGGACGTCGACCTGAGAGAAATTCATTATTAACATTCTGTTTTACACGAACAAGCAACTTTCCTATTTATAAGAGCCGGATGTCTCATATAAGCAGTGTATTGATGAAGGACTCATGACGTACATGCGGCTGGAGGGCATATGGGGATCCCAGTCCGGGTACCTGTAAAATAACAGGAAACAGGTTTGAATTCAGGTGCCTTAGAATGTAAGTGTGAATGTAACTTCCGAGTTCAATTCTCAGGAATTCCCATACTGACATTGGTTCTACATCAGCTATGACGGCACATGGATGATTCAATTGTCCCAAATACTCAAAAAAATCTTTTGTGAGTGAATTTTTCAGTAAATAACTAAAATATTTTAAGTAGTAATTTAACTACTTAAATTACTAATTTAAAAACATTAAACTAGCAAATATCCTAAGATGTGTTAAAGTAAGGAGCTTTTTGGTCTTCTCTGGAGCTTGATAGCCTTTACTTACATTTGCAGGAGTCGTCTGCGGTTTTCAGAATGACGAATCCCAGTTGTGTGCTGAGTCCATTCCTTACAAATACAGGAAAGGATCAAATAAATATTCCGAACACGGAGACAATACGGGCAGTTTCCGACAGTAAATTTGCTATTAGTACCAAACAGCTGGAAGTCTTCTGCTATTGCCTCAGAACGAGCTTATAAAACGGTCACAATTAACAAAAATAACATGTTCAGAAAAGAATCTGGAATGTGTACTATTGATACAAGTACTAATTAAAGACAGACAAAGAACAAGACAGTGTGTATTATAGTCACCCAATGTGTTTTTCAATGAGATTTCCAGAAATTGAATGTTAAAGAACAGTAAAATGTGCCGTGTCAAATTCAACATGTCTTCCCCATCATGTGTGGCACTTGCCCAAGTAAAGGAAGTGTGCGTGTGTGTATGTGTGTGTGCGTGCAAGAGGCCAGTGGCTTAAATTACTCACCAGGGCAGAGTGTACATCAAAATCACAAAGGGCACACACGTGGGGAAACATGATGGGCATGACTCCCAAGAAATCCTGTACTTTGCCCTGAGACGGGGTGCCCATTCTTCTCTGCATAAACATTTCCTCAGACACTGACGACGAAGACATACCGAGGCCGCGGTAGGAATCACGGGAAAGGTCGGAATACTGGCGCTCCCTACCGCCACTGCTGCCGTAATCTAACATGTCGAACCCTCGACCAGACGTGTCTTGCATGGAACCATAACTGAAGTCGCTTTGCGAGCGGCTTTGAGTCTGTCCGCTGGAACGCTCCATTCGTCCACCCTGCATATCTCCCCAATCTTCTCTGTCGCCTCTGTATGACGTCTCAGAAGAATGAGTTGACAGATCACCAGTCATGCGGCGACCGGCTTCCATCTTGCGGTTCTTAAGCTGCATAATAAGATGGGGCAAGGTCTCCACGCTGATGTTCTTCTCTGGAACCTGAGCCAGTGCATCCAAGTCAGTTGGTGACAGACCTAAGCTGGCAAAGAGTTTCATGGTATTGCTAATGTGGCTGCCCGTTCGGCGGGTAAGTTGGGAGTCATGGTCTTTACCTTCCCCACCAATCAAACCCGCCATGCCACCAAGGGACTGGGAAGAGGAGCTGTAGGGATCCGAGGGGTTTTCACCCATACTAAAGTTCAAAGTCTCAGCGGCCGCCAAAAGCCCACGGCCAACGGCAAAGCCTTTCTGAGCACCATCACTGGTCAGCTTTTGGGACATGGTTTTGGAATAACAAAACTTCAGATGAAATAAGAGGAACAAAGCGAATCAAAAAGTCCCCAGAAGGACAATCCGTCGATACAAGCGTGGATCTCAAAGACACAAGAGAGCTCCTCCAGAATGAAACAGGTCTGCAGAAACACAATGGAGCAGTGATTTCTAGCATGTTCGCGAAATGGTTAGCAGTGGCAAAGGAAAGCAAGACAGTAAGTCCATAAACTGATACAATGCAACAAGTAATAAAGTCAAAATTGAAATTATTTAAAATGCAACAGAGGTACAAATGGGGAGTCTTGGTACACAGACCAATTACACCATTTAATGAAGATTAATCAATTCCACAAAGAGTTTAGGCACCATTTAAATGGAAAGTACAACAGGATAAAGACTCTGAATCAAATTTAGATCCTTAAACGTGGATGGGGAAGACAGGGAAGGTAATGCAATTTCTTGGCAAGACAAATGGCACTAGTGCGTCTTAAACATCAAGCTGATCAAAAACTACAAACATCCAGGAACGGAAACAAATTTAAGCCTTTTATGGGCCCAAACTTTGGGCTTAACTCCAAAAAACATGATTTGATTAAAATGTCTCTTCACAAAAAACAAAGCCAATAGTTGTGCTACAAGTAAAACACATCATGGCAGAAAGTAAGAGGGAATTATCTGAACAAACAGGTACACAAGCCTTGCATCTTCATCAAGAAGTGAAATTTTAGACACATTAATTTAACCACGACAGGTAATGGTGCTCATTTGGAAAGACTATTGAAGGTGGCCAAAAATGATAAAGCAGGTACTGTCTGAAAAAGGGTTCATAGAACACAGATCGATGCTTCAAAGTTACTCCTGCTTAGCACAAGCAAAAGCAGTTACTGTGTAGGTACAGCAGACACAAAAAACTTGTGTCACTTCAGGACCATTTAAAACCAATTAACGAAGATATAAAGGTAAATAATAACTAAGAAAGCTGAAATAATAATCAGGTACAGGACCCAAGATAAACAAGTTCACATATTCATAACCGTCTTAACCTAGAACTGTAACCTAAAAGTTATAAATTACAAGGAAACGTTAAACATCAACTACCCAGCTCGTTTACGGTGAACAGGTTTATGGCTTTATTTCTCAAAAAAAGCAATATTGCATTGTTTGATAACAATAAACTGTTATTTAATCTGGTGCTATTACATCATTACTACGTAAAGAAATAAAAAACAAGAAATAACAATGGCGTCATCCACAATTTCGGTGTTAATGAAGGAATCAAATAGCGGCCTTCAAAGCGCTGAAGAAACACCAAACAGCCCATGAATCTAGCACGCATTGCCCACGAGATTTGTTTTTAAAACAGCTGCCAAAACGGAAAGTCAGAGAGTGAAAACTTAGAGAGGGGAAACTAAAGCTTAGAGAGGGGAAACTAAGATGTGGGGTATCGCCGTCCATTCCTTGCAAGGAAAGCCCACCGATGTGGCTAGCCGGTTGTGTAATATTTTACGTAGAAAAATACGTCCTAAACAGGTTTAGGTTAAAGAATTGAGGCATGCTAAGTATATGCGATGAAAATGAATGCGTAATAATGTTAAAACGTGCAATGAAAGAACAGAAAGAACGACGCTAGCTTACAGAATTAAACATGCACGAGCAGGCCAAACCAAATCCTGCAGACGTTACAGAACATATCTGTCGTAGCAAAGATTTACTGTCATCTCTACACGAAATACAAGTGCGTCGAGTGCGTCAATGTTTTTTGACTTCCAGATTGACTTTGTTTTTACTTACATTGTTGTTTATTTACTGCAAGGATCCCGTGCAGTTACTACAGCGACCACACCAGCGCGAGGACAAGTACGACACGGGCAACTTTTCTTTTAACTTCCGATAGTCATTTCAAAATAAAAGTCCGACTTTTGTATAATACTACTACCACTAATAATAATAATAATGTAAAAAATGTAATGTAAAATGTAATGTAATGTAAAAAATCTTTAAATACGTCTTTCAATAAAATATAGACAAATCGCAGTAAAACATGTAGCATTAAATCTTGTTAATTTGATAAATAAATAAAAATAAATAAAAAGAAATTTGACTCTTCTCCTCATACTCTCATACTTTTGGGAAGCTTCAGATTTAAAATGATCTGATGATTATATGTGCTTTTCCTTATAAACCAAACTTGAATAAGAACCTAAAATCATTGTTTTTTGGCATTGTTTCAAATATTTTATTCTTGTTCTTTAAAAGCACCACAATGTATTATATTAAG
>JAZGTJ010010947.1:0-17488 GCA_036877575.1 Botia almorhae
ATATATATATATATATATACACACACACACACACACACACATATATATATATATGAATATAATTCAATAGTTTATTTATAAATATAAATATATATAGTATATATATAAATATATATTATAAATATAGATATATATAATAAAATAAAATATATAATTTGAGCTGTCAGGTCCAATTTCCGGGGAAATATGTCAGTTTGCCTTTATTTGACTTAATTGTATGTAAAGAATGTATGTAAATGTATGTAAAGTAACCTGCAATTTTAGGTTTCAAACAGAGATGGCGGTAGAGAGGCAAAAGTTATGTATTACACACTTCACATGAAGAAAATCTTTTAATGTGGGAACATTCTTAGTTTCGTGGAGGAAATCAAAGACTCGTGCGCATGGTGCAAATTCACTGTGAGACGCATCAACACTTCCCTGAACAAAGATGTCGTGATTCACAGTGTTTAGACGGCTGGTGTGATGGGCCTCACATTCCCTTTCCCTCTGATTCAGAGTAAAGCCTAAAACTAAGCCACTGAAAGACTGTTGTTTTTAATTACTTGTAATTGTACAGTTATGTCCTCTGTCAAGGTTAAGTGGGATTAAGGCTCATATTAAAATAGACCCTATAATCATGAAATGCAGATTACTGCGTTTTGGTGGAATTCAAGTGTCATCCAGCTCTCTGTTTGTTATAGGATTACAATCCTAATAAGATTAGGATTATAATCTTAATAATAACCTTTCCTAAACCAGAAGAGCAGAACATCAGGTGCCGGAAATATAATTCTACGTTCTATAAATAACTGACCAGATCTTCCTGTTCAGATTAACTTCCCTGTTGGCTCATCGAGCACACACATATGTAAAGTCTATATGTTATATATACTATATATATAAAGTTCCCATGACACATCACTCTATCTAATTTGGTATGTATACATGCGTGTGAGGTAGCGTTTGACTTAGCAAAGCAGTGCTTCACTGTACTTCACAAGTCAACAAACCACCAAGATATGACAATATTTTCGTTTGACCATTTAAAATCCTCACCATTTTTGTTTCTTTCCCTCATCCAGTCCATGCACAGCACCAAAAACTAAAACACCAAGCAAACCACAGGTAACGGCTACAGAAGAGGATATTTTCAACAAACTTAAATCACTGTTTTGGGAACAGTCATCCATGCATCTATTTTGATTATCTGTGGTTGCTAAAAAAAGCCTATAAAGGTTTACAAAGCAAAAGCTAGTTTAGGACAGAGCGCTCATTCATGGAAGATTCTTACTGTAAACATAATTCTTTTAACACCGCACAGCTCACACAATGTGTAAAACACATAATGTCAGCTGGAGTCAGTCCATGCAACACTTTAAGTCAACGATATTTAGTATCAACACGCAACCATGTGTCAGATGTCCATTCATATATAGCAACAAATCTGCTCTGTATTAGGAACCGCATTATCCTTCACCTGTTTGATGCCACGCAAGTGATTGAATATTTATACCATCATTTTTCTCCCTCTTCCCGATACATTTTTCTGTGTTTCCTCACTCGTGTGTTACCGCTACATAATTCTGACAAATATTACACTTCCCTGAATGTCTCACAGATGCCCACTGGCATTTCTTTGATATCTATACTTCATACTATCTCACAATTTTAGGTTGTAAGAATGTTTCTCTAATGTTTCCTTTAAGTGATCAAAATGTTGAAGTTTTTAGATGTTGCATTAGATCATAGCCCGGTTTGTAAGAACATTACTTAAACCTTTTTTATTCTGTAACATTTTTAAAACGTTCCACCAACTACTTAAGAAGAACATTTATATAACATTAGAAAACGTTCTACTAACTCTACACGAGCACTTTTGGATAACTTTGAGAGACCGTTTAGAGATCATTAGCCAACATTTTGGGAACGTTCCCTGTTAACTGGGTAATTGTCCGCAGTTACATGGGGTCTACTATTAACTACCCCTCCCCTTTTCCCCACATTGGCCAATTCTAAGTCAAACCCACCTCAAGGGCAAGCTCCTCAATCTGAAACTGTTTCTGGGCGGCTTTGCTGGATCCTACGTGCTCATGGTAGTACACCACCATCACGTCATACTTCTTCATCACTGACTTGTAATTCTTGGCATTGAGGTCATGAACGCGGTCCTTTCCGTCGTACTCGGGGACGTCCATACCTTTCTGGCCCCATGACAGTTGCCCGAAGGTCAGAAGGAACCCAAGGAACACCAGGTTCCACTTCATGATTCAGTGCTTAAGTAGGGAGATGTATATAGTTCCAATGAATTTAAATAAATGAACTAATTACTGCATTAAACTAGCAAGCACCAGTGATCCCCGCCACCCAGAACAGACAAGATCAAGTCCCAAGGCCTCCGTATGAAACCACTACACACAGCTAAAAGAGAAGAGTAACAGGGTCGAGGGAGATTTAGGGGGTGGGTTTAGGTGTGAGTGTATGAGAGAGAGAGAGAGAGAGAGAGAGAGAGAAACTAAGATAGACTGAACAAGAGATGGGAGTGGGCTGCTAAAAAGAAGGGGGGATTTCTTCTAAGCATGAAGCGAGTGAGCCAAACCTATAGACCTACTTGAAACTGAATTTTAAACAAAAGTGCGTGTACATAAAATAAAATGGGGGAAAGAGGAAAACCAAAATATGAGATAGTAAAAGAGGTGGAGATGAAAGGTATATGAAGGTTTCAGAAGACACAGCAAGGCCTGAGGTTCCTCTCCCATATTAAGCTTTGCAGAGCTCCGATCTTGGCTAAAAATACAGATGTAGCATGCAGACGGACATGCAGAGAGGGTGTGTGTGGGGGGGTCTCGTTTGCTGCACTTGGCTCATCTTTGGTGCTAAAATGTGGCACTAGGTCACTCCAGGACAAGATGGACAGACATGGTTGGTGCACCTCCTTGGGTTTCACAGAAGTCAGTTTGTTTTTTGGGACGATCTGATCCGGATCGCACTTCTAACTAAAGCTAAGAGAAAGAGAAACTGATCCATAATGGGGTGTATGATGACCCAAACACATGACCCGAAGACATTTGTGCGATATGTGTTAATCAGCACAGTGGATTTGCTTTTATGCTCTACATACCTAAACTCTGTGAGAGCACTACAGTGTGTATATGTGCATGCTCAGGATGATGTGCGTGTGTGTATGGGAGGGGGTATCTTAAGATTACTTTACCAATCGAAAGACGAGAGGCAAGTTATTAATAAAAATCTGTAATACGATCTCACATGTTCTTCAACCTCTTTATTTAGTGGAGCTGTGGAGTTAATGCCTATTTAGTCATCAGCTGATGGTTAATGATTAGGAAAAACGCTGTGTCAGTGTGTGTGTGTGTGTGTGTGTGTGTGTGTGTGTGTGTGTGTCAGTGTGTGTTTATGAGTGAGTCAGAGAGACAGAGAGACAGAGAGAAATTATGTGATGAAATATGTGTTTCAAGTAGGAGATATAACTGCATATCCACTTTTGAATGTGTCAAAAGCATCAGCTCATTAAACATAATCCTTCATCAGACGATACAGTGATCGGTGATGGTGTTTGTTTGGTATGACATCAGGTAGAGAGCACAGGTTTAAGGATAATAATAATATTGACTAGTTAAGATCACATGACCATACAAATGTTCCTGTATCAAACCCAAATATAGGCAAAATACCTGCCCTAAAATCCTTATTGATACTTTTCATAATAGCACCATCTGCTGGGTAAAACAAAGGTATGGTATCTTGCGATACAATGCCAAACCCTAAAACTTTATATCTGAAATTAGGGCAGTTATATAGTCAAGTACATTAATGCATTTGGCAGATGCTTTTATCCAAACAACTTACATTGCATTACACTACACATTGTTTCTGAGTACATGCAATCCCTGGTATCAAACCCATGACCTTGGCGTTGTTAATGTCATGCTGTAACCACTGAGCTACAGAGTAGTAACAGTAGCAGTCAGGTGATATAGGTTTTACCTATATTCCAGTGTCGTGATGCAATACAAAAACAAACAGAGCACAATACTCACGGTCTAAAGTACGAATATGTGTTTACATTTCTTACGACAAAACCCAAATATAAATTGCAACCCCAGTATAAAGCATCAGCTTCAAACATTCAAAGCTGACGTGTGGAATAATCACAGGAGCGATTTGTAGTATAAATATAAAAAAATTAAGAAGCAAAATGAAGGTGGTGTCACAAATGTTATTCCTGCTTTTTGTGGGCAGCTCAATTTCAGAAGATCTTTATTCACCAACTGTGAACATCATCGCTGAGCTGGAGAAAATTAAAAACATGGAGGAAAAGATTCAAACCTTAGAAGAAACGTTGAACAAAGTACAGCAAGAGAACGAAGGTACGGCTTACCGTAATTATTATTTACAAATTACTCGGACAAATTAAAATAAATTGCCATGATGAAAATGTTTACAATGCATTATTTTATTCTCATAAAACGTGTAATATATTCAATATATGAACATACATATATTTTAAACATAATACTTTTCATTGTTTATTTTGAACAGAACTGAAAGGTTTAGTACAAGATTTACAGAAACAGAACGAAGGTAACTTGTTTTCCTCAAAGAATTTTCCATTTTTAAAAATGACAAATATTATTGTTTTTACTAACAAATGATATTCGCGTTCCTAGCCAAAAAGATTGCCTTTTCCGCTGGACTTCTGGCAGCTGGATCAGGCCACACTGGGCCTGTTGATTCTTGGAAAACTCTGGTCTATAAGAAAGAATTCACTAATATTGGAAATGCCTATGACTCAAATACTGGTAAGTGATGTAAACAGAATCATCACAGAACTGATACGGTTCATAATCCTGTTCACACTGTGATCATGTGATTTGCTTTGCTTTACAGGAATTTTTACAGCACCAGTTAAAGGAGTCTATTACTTCAGATTTTACGCTCATTCGTGGGCTGGAACCAAAATGGCAGTCAGTCTTATTAAGAATGGCCAAAACCAATGCTCTGTCTTTTCTTTTAAGCCTCCAACCAATGGTAATGCCAGTAACGGTGTTGTTCTTACACTGGAACCTGGTGATCGAGTTTATACACAACTTTGGGATACAGCGTGGGTTTACGATGATGAACAAAGTTACACCAGCTTTGGTGGTTTTATGCTTTTTCCCTTGTGAATGTAGCTGGCTGGTTGCTGTTTTCCACATTCATACATATGCAACACAAACGAGAATAAAAAAATCTTAAAGACAATGCTGTTAGTGTCAAACCAGTTTAAGGAATCATATGCCAGGCCACACGACGGATCTTATTTCCTAATAATGAACAAACAAATCATCTACACGTCATGAGTCCTTTCCTTTCTTGTTTACCCTTCTAAACATAAATCACGTCATATTAATGCATTTGTGTGGATAACATCCAGTAACCTCTAACAACCCCCTTGTGGTCAAACACCAGCAAAACAATTAAGAATCAACACAGAATATGATTGGACAGTTTTAAGGCTCACCGTTTGGAAAACACGAAACATTCCTACCTTATTCACAGGTAATTTGGAGATGATGATTATGAATGGCTTGCATTAATCTCCGCTTGAACCGGAAATTGCAAAGACGAAAGGTAAAAACGATGGGCGTGGCTTGTTTTTCCCCCCACTGGGAATTGATTGGCTCTGGCGTTTAAATGGGCGTTTTAAAGTTCATAGCAGACCACCGGGAGAGGGGCGTGGTTAACGGCCAAAGCCGTCAGACTGACGTCATAAGAAAAGGACTGCCGTTCTGACACTTAAGTAAATTTTAATATTTTGATTAAACATTATGTGGGCATGTGAATTAACATAAAAAAGAGCACATATAATAAACACTGCAATGTCGCTGAAAAATAAGAGAAAAACACCCCCAAGGACACAAAACATTAATTTTAATATTTTATTGAAACCTTCCTGTAGAATTCTTCTTAAACAGGGTCATATAAAAAGACAGGTAAATACAAACATAGACATTTCCAAGAAGCTTCCTGACTCTCTGTAACGGAGAAATCACGGAAGTTTCCCTTCTTAAAATACACGTTTTAGTTTTGTTCACAGAAAATAAGAATCCTCGATGAGTCAGGACAGACGGGAAACAGGCAGGTTTTACGCTCAATACACACATTTTGCCAGTATTCTGAAATAGACAACACTTGGGTGTGGCCCACAACCAGAGTAAATGCATACAAAACACCCTTCTCATATTCATATCAGAATGATAAAGAATAATAACGTCTTTTGTTTTTCTTCATAAAGGCTGAGGGACACCTCAAACGCCTGAAAACATGTCATGCTAGCGTTAAAAATAAACTGACATCTGTGAGCTTGACAAATGTAGTGTGCATCTAGTTTCAGCTAACCTCTCAAAAGAACTGAATTATGAGTGTATGTGTGTGTGGTTGGTGTCCACTGTGTATAAAAGTCTACAAGTCATCGCCATTGACGCTGTCACCATCATCCTCTCCCTCCTCATGTTCACCCTCTTCTTCCTCCTCATGCTCGCCTTCCTCTTCCTCATTCTCTCCCCCCTGACTTTTCACCTGAGGGTGAGAAACCATTTCAAGCACAAAGCGGAGACGTTTAGACACCTTTCCTCAAACCACATCCTTGTAGTAACAAACAGTCCTGTCTTTAAAGTCAAAGTATACAATCTCTACCTCTCAACTCACCATTCAGAATTACAAAAGTTCTACATTTCATGGGTTTCCATGACACTCCCCAGTGCACTACAGATGTGTAGTATACATGTTCTCTAGAATGCAAATGTGCTTTCTTTTAAACAAACAAACTAATCTCTATGTCCTAAAAAACAAGACCCTTGATCCACACCGCTCAAACATCCTGTTTTGACTAAAATTTTAGCTGGGATGGGAGAAAATGTCTTAACAACTGTGCGCACAACCTCTAACCTTTACACAAATAAATTGGAGATTATTTCCTCACCTCTTCCTCTTCCTCTTCATCCAACAGATCCCTCTCCTCTTCAGAGTCGTTTATCTCTTGTTCTTCCCTCTCTCTGTCCTTCTTGCTGGAATGCTGCAGAGAAGAGGCCTCACCCATGTCTGCTTTCATAGTTTTCCCTTCTGATGCACAAGATACAAGTATAAACACATGGAGTCAGAGTGCACATGACATGGTGGGAAAGGTTCCTCTAAAAACCACTGCAATCAGATGACAGAGTTGAACGCTGATCAGTCTTACTCATGAACACTTAAAAGATTTAAACTCAGATTAGTCATTTATTGACAGATCACTCTGGTGAATGTACCTGGAATGCAAACATAAAAATCACCTTCTGTGTACCAGAGAAGGAAGAAAATCATACAAGTTTGGAATGATTTGAGGGTAAGGTAATAAGGACAGTATTCGTTTTTAGGTGAAAACTTTCTTGAATACAAAGCAAAGTAAGCAGGGCATCCCACCTGATTTCTTGCTGTGGTCTTTCTCCATCCTTTCTAGGCTCTCTAGAAGGTAATCGACCTTGTGTTTAATTTGAGCAAGCTCTCTCTTAATAGTCTGGAGGTCATCTGCTTTCACTGAAGTAAAAATAAATCACAATACATCGTTCTTTACATTATTAAACGACAACGCTCTTTACATTATTAAAATGAACATTAGAATTGTTACATTGGATAAAATAAAACTCTAAGAATATAATGAGATACAAGACAAGTGAACAATATCTATAATTAATATGCAATAATAGTGAGATTGATGTGGGTACTGACTGGCTCTGGAGGACGACCGCTGGCTGCTCTTGGATGAAGAGGAGAAGCTGGATTTTCGGCGACTGGTTCCTCCACTCACACTGACCCGCGGACGCTTTGAAGGGATCACAGCTCGGGAGAGAGGAGGAGGGGGTGGGGGAGGCACACGGGAAGGGTACGAATACATCCTGTCACAGCACAAACAGAACTCAATTCCAACTTTTTGGTATAACTCTCCTCACAACACAAATTGTTCCAAACTGCGGGGGATCTCACCTGTCATAGTAATCTCTCTGGAAATCATAATCAAGCTCAAACGTAGAACTGCTGCAAGCAGAAAATGTCGGCGTTAGAGAACATGTACAAAGCTTCAAGCAAAATGGTGGAAATGGGAATAAGCCTAAATACTATGTAAAATACATAGGAATCAATCCTCTACATACCTATACATATCTCCGGCTGACCGTTTCGTTGTTTTTGACCGGTGAGGTTTGGGCTCCCCTGCCAAATTAATATCTGATGAAAAGAGAAGTTGATAGTTTAATTAAGAATGAAAACTACATAATGTATTATGTAGGATAATTACTTCATTTCGCTTAATTAGGATTTCTCTACCACAATTCGCGTATCAAACGACAGCTACATCTTGTGGTTAAAAAGACCCCATAGATTTTGTTTTTGTCTGGATCTATTAGCTTTGAAACCATCGGTATGCTAATGTCCCCGAAAGAAATGCGGTCTTTAGGCTTTTAAGATGCTAATGCAAAGAACTGTAAACCGTCATTTGAAAGACCATCCAACAGTTTTTTTAACAATATGAGCTGTTGGGGAATCAGTTCAAGCGTCCTCACCGAGCACCTGTCCAACAATCATTCGGCCGTCCTCCCCTGCCACAGCAGCCCGGGCATTCCTCTCATTGGCAAACTGGACAAAGGCATAGCCCTTGTGCACAGAGCAGCCAACGATCTTGCCGTATTTGCTAAAAATGGCTTCCACATCGGCCTTGGTAACCAGCATTGTGTTTAGGTTCCCAATGAAGACCCTTGAGTTCAGTGACCGGGGATCTGTCTTATTTGTCACGTTGCTGGCCATCAGCTGACTAGTGCTGGGGGAACGACTAGGAAAGTAAATGGAGACAGAAAAACACACTGATCAACTTCCAGAAGGAAAGCTAGTTTGCAGTGTTACTTGAGGTTGGGTGTCAAAGTATGTCTTTAAATCAAGACAATCAGATGTTTAATTATTGTTATTTTGTGTGCCACTAAAGATTCGACCTGGGCATACTATACAAGTGTTAAATTATGAAGCAGTGATGCTACAGGCATGGGTGTTTTGCTTGTCAAACATGTGCATGTTATCGGGATCATTTTAAACGAATCACTTCCTGCCATCTAACACAGTGTTTGTGGTATGTGCTAATGTAACATCATTGGCTCCCTATTTGTGGATGGTCGATTTAGGATTCTCGTGCTTTTTACCAAGGGACAAACAGTTCCCCTTATTAATTTATACACAGGAAAGATGCATGGCATTTGACATTGAAAGGGGGTGTTTACTGTGACTCACTCCATAGCGTCAGTGTAGGGCAGTCGTCTGTCTGTCTGTTCGTTTCTCACTGGGGCTTGTGGTCAATGTGAGCAGGCTGAGGTCTAGATTGCCCTCAGCCAAACCTACAATTCCCAATATCACCAAACCAATGAGCGGCACTTGGCTTCCACCAGTTACACTGAGGCAACAAAAACACACCTCATTATAGGACATGGTTAGTTTTGCTTTAATCAATACTTGTGCACTTCTGGCAAAGGTGCCGGTGCTGATCAAACACAGTGAAGGCCTAAACACCGTTGACGCCTAAAAAGGATGCAGAAAAGGCAAAATAAAAAGCAAAAATGTCTGAAATCTAAAAATTAAAACGATTCGCTTTAACTGAGAGGTGAAAAAGCAAAATGTACCCATGAGACACTCAAAAACCCCTTTAGGTCGAATATTGTCCGTGTGTCCGCAAAATATACAGAAATCGCAAAATAATTGAATTTGAATTTATCACGCGGTGGATTTATATAAATTTTACATAAAAACTTGGTGCGCTACGACTCAACACAACCCACAGAGATTCAGGAAAATCCTCACGAAATCCTCTAGACAAAGAGGACAAACCCCACTGCGTGAGCTCCGCTTTAGGGCCTAGGCGGTCTCAAGGAGGCAGGAAAAGGAATCCTTCACAAAAATGCACGAAAAATATGCAGAGATCATTTTGGAGGAACAAAATCTCGAATGAAAAAACTACTCACCAAAAGTTCAAAGTTTAAAACGAGCAATTTAGGAAGGCTCAAGAATCTTACGCTGGCTGCAAAAAGGCAAGTGTGAAGTCAACACGAGCAGTCGACTTAAAAAATAACGACGCATCAATTTTTCAAGTTAAAAGTCATCCGTTCATTCGTTGGCTTATTTGGTATATGCGCCGTATAAAGGAAAGTCGCGTAAGGCGTAAAACTGACCTGTTCAGTGTTATACAAACTTAATAAAGTTACTTTATGAAGTATAATGAGGTAAATGTTGAAATCAATTTATCACTCCACCGTTGACAAATTCGCAAGGGCTTGTATTTTAAAAGAATCACAATCCCCCAAGTCGCGCGCTTTTCATACATGACCTGGGGCGAAGTCAGATAAAATAAGCCACTTTTTCGCTTATCCTTCAAATTCTATCAAATGTGAGCCTATAAATACACAAAGTGGGTATTTATTCTATACTTCTATATCTATTAACTAACATAACATTATGTTTTGTTCCACAGCCTTTCACAAACGTCATCCAAAAACAACGACGTCATTATTAAAATATTAGGTTAAATGGCCCAAAAAATAGTATTAACATGCAACGAATTACCGAACAATTAAATGAATTCAAAACAATATTACATGACAATGAACATGTGAGTTAATGTTTCACAAAACAACCGACAATTTCCTAACAACTTCCAATCATATCATTTTGTGGTAAAGATACATTGTTGAAATAAAACGACAGACTCCAGACTTGTCTTGCCAAGTCTGTTTTTATAGCAAGAATTGTATGTTTCCTAATTACACACAAATACACTATTTCCCACTGTTTTGTTTTAGAGGTCTTTATTAATGTTTAGCTGATATGAAAGTGCATTATGAAACTTCTTTTACAACAGATGTTGTATAATGCCTTAAAACGTCTGAAAATTGGCCAGAGGAATCTGAACATCATTGTAATACAAAAAAATTGCATACATACAGGTTTTGTAAAAAAAAACTGGGATACATTTAAAGAGAACAACAAAAATGGTGTTGAGCCATTTAAACATCACAATGTGAATCAGCTTTAATTGTCTTTGTGTGCGTGTGGGGGGGGGAATAAATGTGTTCTCATGCACATAAAATGCAGTAAGTGGATATGACAGCATGTGCTTTGCAAATGTGTTTGGCACACTATTCTGGTTTTAACCTCCTTTGCACGACAGACCTGGCACCTCTTTCTAGGATTGGCTCCCTGTTTTTCTCTCACCACACTGGCAGAGACTGACGTGAGAGGACGAGAACCTGCTTATGTCTCTCAATCTGAGGAGACACCAGCGCTTTCCCTAATTCCTCTAGAAATATCCTCCACTTGGTGAATTTCTTGTTCCAGTCTGGGTTCAGTTCTGTCCACACCACAAAGGCTTTGTATGTGAACACATCTAGCATTCTAAAGAAAACCAACTGAGGCCAACGTGTCGTTATCCGCTTCCCACTGTAAGCTCCAATGCACTGCAATAAAACAAGCAATCAATTACCATAATGCTGAAAAAGTGACATCTACAGTATATATTTTTACACATATAATAATATAAATAGTATATGACACAAGAGCGTGCGTCTCGGTGAAGACAAACTTTGAAGAATACAAACGTCTACCTTCTGCATTCATCAAGTCAGGTGGAAGCTCAGGCTTGTTGTGTCTGACCGCTCCTACCATAGTAAGTCCTCTCTTGAGCAGCTCCTGGCCAAGGGCGTAGGTGAAGAACTTGTCACATATAATGTTGTTTCCATAAAGACCTTCTGTCATGTCCAGCATCACTCGCATACCTTGTTTTTTTCTGGTTCTCCATCAGCAGCCCTACCGGTGCACAGACGCACGTTCCACGTACAGCTGGACCTGGCATAGTATTGATCTGTACACGCCAGCCAAAATCACTATACTTATGAACGCTTGCAAGTCAGTTCTGTCCAGATCAGTCCAGCTATCGTTTAACACACGGTCCCCCTTCAGGTTTGTCAGACGCAAAATAATGTTTTCAATACTAGTCGGCAGGAACAGCTGAAAGCTGTACTTTATATCTTTAGCACAGGAGCGTGCATATTTTGTGGGACCTGGTTTCACCTCGGATTTGTTCTCGACTAAATCTCTGCCCGGTTTTCCAGGATGGTGGGACAAAAACCACAACAGCTGCCCATCCTTTGACTGTAATATTTTCACATCCCCAGGAGAGCTCTCCGCGGTTTCATTTTCAGCGTTTTCTATTTCAGACACACCGTCCGTCGCTTCATCCGTGTCGGTGTCGCGCATGCTTTCTATAGCCCACCGCGCTAAACATGAGCAGAATCGCGACGCACGCAAAGTTTGCGTTTAAGTCGTGCGAACGCCGTCTGCAAAGAAATGCCGGCGGCGGTGTGAGGATAAGCGGAAATATCAAAAGCAGGCGTAACAAAAGTCGCAAAAGTAATTTTTTAAATGCCCATATGATGCCCAAAATGCAGTTTTGGTAGGAAGCACATTAGACTTTGAGAATAAACGCGCACTGTGTGACTCAACTGTGTGACGCGCACTCCAGAACAAAAATAAATATAAATAATCCAATCTCAAAATGTTTGAGTTATTGATGCTTTGGATTTTGCCATCTTCATTTTATTTGAATTGTTTTTTTCAATGGGTGTTTATTGTAAGCCTAAAAAAAATGTAAATTTAAAAATCTTAATGTTAAATGTCCAATCTTGTAATATTTTTCGCAATGGGTGAGATTCTTTCTGTAATTTAACATTTATGACTTTGAGCCGCATTTTAAATAACGTTTTGACTGCAACAATTTGATCAGTAAGGTTTTCCAGTTACATTATGACCCATCTCTATACATGGCTGTATATCTATAAATCTAAATATATCTATATGGTCATTTAGGGGTCTTATATTTGTGAAAAAAATGTATATAAAGGAAATAAATTAATTTTCAATTTATTTCCTCTCTAAGCATTGGACGCACAAATGTTTCACCCATCTCACAAATTAGTTCAAGAGCAATAAATCTATATAAATTTACACCATTTAGTATGATAATCTGTAATTAATTACACAGAAATAAAGCTTTCTTTTGTATTTCAATGGAAGCACTTGAAATAATAAGGCACCTTGTCAGAAACACATTTTTCTCTTTTTTTTACTGCACAAATCGTACGTTTTCAACTGAACTGAAAGAAACACAACATTAGGCAGCAGTGGGATAACTCAGAACAAACCTTAAAAGACAACAAAGCCTGTGACAGGAGACACATTTTGAGAAGACAAGTGAAACTGAAAAAAAATGAACTGAAATGAATGCTTTAAACTTCAGTGAACTCAGGGCTGTAATCCAGAAGGAAACGGTATATATATATATATATAATGGAAATCGCCGTGCATGTATATACACACATACAGTGTTTTCCATTCATTTTAAAAGTGTTTGTCTTATACAATATAAACCTCTGCAACAATACCAATTGAATTTAGACACCCTCTGAAAGAGTATTGGTTCAAGATTTTTTTTTTTACAGGTTTTTAATATTTATATATCTATATATATTTATATATTTGTATATACATATAGGCATTTAAGTTATACAAAAAGAGAAAAGTTGAGACTTTATTCCCCTTACAAAAAAAGAAAAAAGGGGAGAAAGGAATTCAAGCTTTTGACCCCTCATTGTATAACCTACAAGTGCAATCCATCCCCCGCCATAAGCTCATCCTTTAAAACGAATCGGTTCTCTACATGCAAGTCGCAACGATCCATCTTTTAAACCACTGTGAATTCAAATACTGACAAGAACAGCCACCATTTTTATAAAAAATGGGTCGCAGGGGCTTAAACCTTCCCCAGAAAACACAGCTCATCCTGCTACGTTTGATCATTGCCAGATGGTTGAGCAAAGATCTTGAGGACGTGTACTCAAAACAAAAGGCAGAGGAAGAAATACGGATTCAGCTAATTAGTATCGTCTTCTTTTCTCGATGTCTAAGAGACAGGGCTCAGAAGAAAATGACTGTCCGTGGAGAGTCGACGTTTTAGAGCGAACGCTTTTTTGGAATTTCTTCATGAACTCTTGTCAAGTATCTCCACCAAGTGCAAATCCAAAACCAAAAAGCTGGTGTCAAATCTTTGTATTCAATCTGAAGTCCGTAACGAGTCAGAGGAACTGCAGGGCAAAAATATTGCAAAATAAACCATTTATCCATTAAGTACTGCATGCCCCCTAAGCTCACACTCGTCTTAGATTCAAAACTCAAAGCAGATCCCTGATTAAAGTGCACTCAGTAGCACGGGAGAGAGGAACGGAGCAAAACTGAGCATTTAGGAGCTCTGGAACCAGACAAAGCCGGTCCGGCTCATCTTCTGTGTCTTTAATCAGAGCTAAAAGAGCACGATTGAGCTCAGGAAGATGTCTGGCTTCAGCAACTGCACGCACACACACACCTACAGGAGAAGAGAACAAAGACAAAACAGTAGTGGACGACCAGATGGCCGACGAGAGTCTATCAATGCGATGAAAAGACAAATGCAGTCCAAAAATATCAACTCCTCTGTGGTTCTCCCAGCTTGATGGAGAGAGACAGATCAGATCACTGGAGAGATCAATGAGGCCAGTAAAGATGGTGCTGGTTCATTACACTCATCATCCACTCAGTAATTCGTAGAAGTCATACTCCAACCACATACAGAAGCGAAGGAAGAATTTTGAAGACTGTCTTTCAGAACACACAGAAGAATGACAGAAAATACCGTTCCTCATCTGTGCCTCACAGCTGCTGCAGCAAAACGCTGCTGACAAGATTGACAGATTCATTATTTTGTTTTGCTGATAAACTAAGGCAGCAAACATTAGAGGAACGTATGCTGCGGTCTTCAAAGTTTTAAATGTGGAAAAGGGAAACTTGTGTCTGTGTTCGCATCAAATCTGTGTGGTTATTTGTTGGGTGTGGTAGCAAACATATGATCGCATATCAAAAATATGAATCTTATGAGTATTATTTCTTTCCTCAAGGATGTTGTTTGTGTGCGGAGCCAGATTTTGACAACAGGTGTTTCTCTCTCCCTCACACTGTGTGTATGTGTGTATAAAGCCATGTGTGTGTTGCTGGCCTTTCAGTGTCTATGTTTACCAGTGTGTTACTAGTATGTATGTGCTTAAATATATGGCAAAGAGCGTGTGTGTGTATATGTGTGTGTGTGTGTGTGTGTGTGTAACTCAGGAGGACATGCACTGCACATGATCTGGCGCTCCATCTTCTTCGTCAGAGGAATCTGGCGAGCTCCAAGATTCGTCTGTGTCACCCTCTCCACCCTCCCCTCGGCGAGCCTGCAAGAGGCACAATAATTGAGGAAGTAATTTCAACGTCCATTATTTGAAGAGCTATAGAGACATCAGATCACATGTGGTGCAAGAAGTCAAAGATGTTTTCACTGAGGTAAACTGACCGTTTCAAGTGGCATTATTTGCATACATTGCAGCTTGACAAATGCATGAAGAGTTCAATCTAAGGTAGGAGGCAAAAACCTTCCGATCGTGACATTATATACACTTTGTGTATATATACTGTGGGTTCCACAGTCGTCTATAAAATCTAAACTATATACAAATTCAGTACAACGAAAGGGTTTGTAGATAACGAACTGTATGTAATGTCACTACAGTACGACTTACTCGCTGAGGTCTTCGGTTTCTCATGTGCCTCATCAGGAACCAGAGAAGCTGTGTGTCGTACTGGTCCCCATGACGAACGCTGTCTTCATCACGCTCCCTTTTGTTCTTCTTCATTACCTGAGCAGCCATGATAAAATGCACACTGTTATATATTACATATGTTAAATATACATTATTGATGTCAACAATCAAGAAAGTGGACCAATCAGATGATTAGTCATTAGTGATATCTTACATAAGAAACAAGGGCTGCAGTATTACACGTGCCTCAATATGAAACTTTCCCCAAATAGTTTTAACAGTATACAGGTTAATTGTTACATCAAACTATTTTTGGAATTGGAACATTGGAAATGAAACGTTTTCCGGTTTAAACAGAGCCTGTCAGCAGCCTTACAAAGATGAAAAATAGAGCTCTCCAGGAGGAAAAGCAAAGGCATCAAAGAAACACACACAACTACTAAATTTCACACGTTCCGCCAAGCATTAGATATCTACTGTGGGCCAGTACGCACCTCTTTAAGTCCCTTCAGTGTGGTGGGATACTCAGCAGTGGGGGCCCACAGCTTCACATCATGGTCCAGACCACTCGTGGCTAAGCCTGGGAGATGAGGATGTGGCTCCAGGCAGTTCACCTGAAGAGAGATGATGATGATGATGATGAATGCACTTCATCAACAAAATTCAGAACACTTCAAAGCTCAAATCTTTATTTATAAACAGAACGGGACGATGGCTAACCACTCCTCCCCTGTCTCCCTCCATAAACTGCACCACACGAGCCGAGTTCTTGTCCCACAGATAGACGTGTCCACAGTCACTGCCACTGACAACAAACTCACTGCAGGGGCCGTAGAAATTCACTCCCTTTACTGGTGCACAGAGGGAAAGAGAACGTGAAGTTATACGTGGGGCATAAAAACATTTGTTTTTATGCTGGTTAAAAGTCACATTCCCATAGCAATCACTCTAAATACATTTATATGTAACATATAAATTGTCTACCCTACTCTTAATGGCTGCTTCATGAGCCTCATGACGGCAACATCAAAGTCATGGGTTCAATTTTCACAGAGTTTACAGCTTGATTTAATGTTTAACACTTTGCTAAATGCACAAATGTTAGAGATCACTATTAGCTGGTCTTTAACCCTTTAAAATACAACCTTTTCACGAGAAGAAATGATCTCCATTACTTTGGGCTGAGGTTTGAGATCGTGTACCTGTGGCATTGTTACGGTGACCCTTGTATCTCCTGTGAAAATCAGCCCCATCACTGTGGCTGGAGTCAAACAGGTAAATGTCCTCATCATTGTAACTTGCCAGTAGCTCTAAAACACAGGTAAAACAATCACCATATACTGTCATAACAAATCAAGTAAACGGTACGTTTAGTCAAAGTCATGCAAACGACACAAGAGAATGTGAGAGACACGCGAGTGTGTTACCTGTGCCGTCATGGCTGTACACTAAACATGTGATATTCGTTTTAGATTCACTGGATATCAAGTGAGAGGGACAAAATTTCTTCAGCACCCCATTATTATCGTTTTCATTGATCTTTCTCTGGTCATAGATCCTGACACAAAAAATGCAGGAAGAGAAACAGTGAGAGCTGTAGACGGACAGTGTGATGACTTATGCCAGTAGTGTGATGACTAAACTTGACAAATGTCAGTAGTGTAACGTGATGACTAAACTTGACAAATGTCAGTAGTGTGACGTGACGACTAAACTTGACAAATGTCAGTAGTGTGACGTGACGACTAAACTTGACAAATGTCAGTAGTGTGACG
>JAZGTJ010010950.1:0-17485 GCA_036877575.1 Botia almorhae
TCAGCAGATAGCCGTTGTCATTCTTAGAAGAGTAAACCCTGGTGAGGTGGGGTTGCAATGTGTAAGGACATTGTGGTTTGACTGTCAAGGTTCCCTCCCACAGGCAAACCCCTCAACTATATCTCTCTCCCTCACTGCTCTCAGAATTCTCCCAAAATGCATTTCAGCGAAACAAGGGGCCGTTTAACCTCGTTATTGGTTATGTGGGCTGTCGGTTTCTGTGAAAAGATACCATCTACATTCTCATGCTGTTTTCAATTAGTTCACTGTGTCATTCGTTGTGGTGGAATTCAACAGTTTTAAAATAAGCAGTGCTGTGTTGAGGTGTGATTGACAATTTACACATTGAGATGTTGAAGTTCACAGTTTAAACAGACAGACAAAACTGTCTGTAACAATGCAATACTTTTTATTTGAAGGTCAAGGCAGCACAACTCACGTCAGTCATTTAAATGGGCTTTCAGTCACATACTTCTTTTGAAACTTCAGCAGTAACATGTTGAACTCAGTGTGATGGCTAGATATTCACAAAACTGTGCAAAAGAGACTATGGCTTACTGTAGTTAGACAGTCCCTGTTATGGCCTGTAAAAGGAATCAAGTATTTGAGTAGGTGTCAAAGTGGAGAGGGGCAGAAAGAGTGTGAGAGAGAGTCCTGCAGTTGTTGAAGTGTAAATTGTATACTGACAGGGTCGGCACTTTGCGAGGGGCACCTTTGTGAGGGGCCCCACATTCAGCCACATTCTCTACGGTGTTCACTGTCTACTTTAACAACAAAGACCATGTCAGGTCTCAGTCACGTCACTAGTGGGCTTCAACAATCTGCCTAAATATCAGACCAATGTAACACACAGACAGCAGCTTTGTTCCAAAATCTAGTGAGATATTTTCCTGTCTGCTGCCCACATTGACACCTGCCTTTAAAAGATGCATTCACACTGACTGCGATTAAATCACTGGAGGTCACCCAGTCTTTGATGGTACGTGGTTCCTATTACTATTTATTTTGACATTTGTAATTGACTAAGTAAAAACGATGGATTATTTGGCTGCCCAGATCTTTCTAACAGATCAGAGTATGATAAGTTGCAGACCTTTTTGTTGCTAAGATTAACATAACTGTCTTATGTTGACCCACGTGAATGTGACTTGTGTAAGAGAACCTTCCTCTTTGCACAGTCTTTTAATAAATACAAAAATTGTAAGAGTTGACAAGTAACAGTCCTGTGGTTTACCATGTTCTTGTGTCATGAAATAGTGTGCGCCTGTTTTGGGGCTGGTGAATTCTCAGGAACAGTATAGTAACAGTTTCTTGTTCCGTCCCCAGACCACACGAGACCACACTAATGCGTGACAAAACAGTATCAATGAATGTTCAAAGACATCAATAGTAGAAAAAAATGATCACCTGAATCCTTTGTAAATATTATTCATATATTAAATCAGAATTAAACTGGAATATAATCTCTTACCTGAGAGCAGGATGATACATCAAGATCATCATCCAAACATCATCTGCCTGAAGACAGTTTATGACATCATCAGCTGTGCCCAGGATCACACCACTGAAATACTTTCAATTATCAATGCTGTTTTTTGAATGACAAACTGCAACCATATGTTCTCTTAAAACCTGACCAAAGCCATTCAACCAAATAATGAATCTAACAGGAAATATAATTTGATTTAAATGATTACCTAACATTACCATGTTTATCAAAGTCAGGTAAGTAGACTGTGGTAATTTCTTATTGTTCCTTAGGATCCAACAAATAAACAGACTTAAAATCTTATTTGAGTATTTACAATATAATTGTTGTATTAATATTTTAACCTCTCAAGAATCTCACTTGAGAAAAAGTGGCAAGATATTAATACAAAAAGCTATTACATAGCAGACCGTAACACACTGCCATAGGTGGAATTTCATTACAACTCAAAAAAGAAACCCATAAAAACTTTTTTTCATACTAGGTTTTATCATGTTCACTCACAGAAGCTATATGACTTTAAAAACTGTTTTTTGAAATATGAGAAAATGGCACTCGGCCATTATGCATGAAATCATACATTTAATAGTCTAAAATGCTTCACTTATTTCTAATGCACCATGATCACAATTTCACAGTTATTAGGCAACTAGTGGTGAAACCAATAAAACATCAATGGACATTGATTTGTATCCCCTGCAAGTAAGTACATGTGTTCCTGTTGTATTTCATTGCCTCCACATCCTTATACATGGACCAAACCAGATTTAAACATTTTTCTTTAATACATTTTAATGCTGCTGAGCACAAAGACTGACCCTCCCATTACATGACCTGCTTTTCTGAACCTAATTTACACATTTGCACTCCTGCATGGGTACAGGATACACCCTAACCCTCTCTTCATCCACAAGTCCAAGAGTTTCAACAGCAGAATGCAGTGAGCCCTGCAGTGCTGATCCAAAGCTGCTTCTCTCTCTCTCTCCTCTGACCTTCTTTCATGCCCTTGTTTACTGCAGAATTACTGCCTGTGACCACACCCCAATCTCCTGGAATATTATCCATTCTAGAGTGCATGTTAAACCTGGTGGGTGGTAACACTGAACAAAAAGTAACAAAAGTATTATTAAAAAAGAAAACATTTTATTTCTGTTCAAAATCATGTTGTCATCACATCTGACGCACAACACATTACAATCTATCACAGTTTTTAAAAGCTAGTTTTCAAATGACAAAAAAAACTGAAAATTATAACACCTAAAACAAAAACACACAAATCAAAACCTATAAAAAATAAAATTTAAAATGTTCTATCAATTAATCTCCATTTATAATCTCTGAGTACCATTATAATTTTAAAACATAAACGTTTTCATTTAAACACATTCATGACAAATGAATTTAAAACATTAGTTTTCTTTTAAATAGAAGAAATGTAATCATTTTGCCATGCAGTGGATGTAACATTAAATATTAATTCAAACAAAAATAATATATTTCTCTCATTTTTATATACTGTAATGTGTTTATCTAGATCATATAGATAATATATAGATAGATATTTATATATATTCAAGTCAAAACACTCACCCTCCCTTTATTGGGAAACAATCTAAATGAAAACAATAACCACAAATATAATCTAACAATGCTTTTGTAGCTGCCATCAGTAGCATGGCTATGTTTCAGAAATGTTAAAAACGAGGATTTGAGCGAAACCATTTTGGCACAGAAAACCACACATAAAGCCAGTAGTATCTGCTTTGTAAAAAGACAACAGATGAATAGAGAAGCGTTTGTCTGATTCTTTTAAGTTTAATAAAAACATTCTGTGCATCACTTCAGTCCAGGAGAGAGAGAATGTGTGTGCGTCTCCTGAGCATTAACTTGAGGCCAGTGGTGTGTCCCAGAGTTATTTGCTACTGCAGCATGCTTTTAATGGTCTTAGTGGTTGACTCATCATTAAGATGTTTTGTTGTGTACCTGCATAAAAAACAATAAATATTAATTACTTTACCTGCTATATTTTGTTGGAACGCAAATGAGTCAAGCTATCTGCTGCACTGTTGCCACAAACTATGTGTTACTAACAAACTAAGACTTCCTGTGGACAATTGTTTGGCACAGCTTAATCATGGGTCTCTTTTTTGTAAGTAACTGTTAAATAACTCATAACCAGGGTTAAAAATGAACACTTGTCAAATGCCAAATAAAAGTAAAAACTGGCCAAGCTACTCGTCAGCTGGCAGATTTTATTAGGAATGTCAGGATGCTAACATGATTTAAAACAACTTTGGTAGGGACATCACGATTTAAATTATTTTTATTAGAAACTTTTATATACTAATATACAGTTTAAAACTTAATGTAGAATCAGTTTGACCCTCACAGTATCACAGGCAAACTACTGAAAACATCCATTCTGCAGCTTGCACATCTTTTAACCACTGCTACTACAATTTTAATTCTTTCTACAAGTTAATTTAGAAAATAAAAGTTTTACTGCAAAACTTCATGTTTTGACACAAATGTAATACAAATACAGCCATGTTTGTATTTACCATTTTCACCTGACATTGAAATGTTGGCTCTACTTTTAGACTGTTGTTAAATACGGTACCTGAGAGCATTCAGAAGACCTTCCACGCTGTTTGCTGGCTGATCTCTGAGAACTTTGATGCAGCCTTTCATCTATTTGGAGAAAAAGCAGCCATGGTTAGACTGGCATTATAATGAGCACTTAACCTCATGAGTCACAATGCTGTGAGACCATTGGCGTGTTCTCTAAGCTCTGTGATTATAAGTCTGGGCCTGGTGGGAGGCTGAAGAACTTCTGTGGTGGGTCTGCTGATGGTTTCACTCACGTCTATTTTAGAGGACTTGGCGAAAGCACCGACAGGATGGACGTAGTCGTAGAGGATGATGACCCCCACCATGACACGCAGACAGAAAGACGCGGTTTCCTCGCTGCTAAAACGGCTACGGTACTCTCTGAAACCCAACACAATCCAAGAAACAGTCACGGCTAATGGTACCTAATAATATTGACGACCTTATTAAGTTCATATTTTATACCACCCACATTTCTTGTGGGTTCTACTGTTTTGTATTATACACTCTTTTTTTGTAAATTTTAAAATGTCAGCAAAAGAGAAGGTCATGGCAGACTTACGGAGTTTCCAGCATAACTTTGCACACGCTCGCCATAGTGCTTAATACATCAATGGTGTTTTCAATGGGCAAGTTCTTATTCTGTTTGGCAGAGAAAGGCAATAGTTGAATTATTGTCTAGTTGTGCAAAATACACTGAAGGGTACACTGGACCTATTAGCTGTTTGAAATCATTTAAAATCATTAACTATGTCTGTCACCTCAGATACAAACTTTGTTGTTCCATCACTTAATGTCTTCAGCATAGGTGTGGCATCAGCATAAAATAGAGATATCCGATTGGCCAGTTCATTATTCACCTCGTTTTCTGCCTCTGCCTACACAGAAAGGTAAACAAGAAAATATACTAATTTAAGCAGAAAACAAGAAGCAAAGACAAAACTATGGATGTGATGGAAAATGATGGATATACATCTGAGGGGCCTTTTTCTCTAAAAAACATTTTCTCTGTTGAAAATCAGTCAAAAATTCCAATGCATCATTAATGCACTGCATATTAAAAAATGACTTGTTTTTCAACCCTCTGGCGAAATAGGTAGGGAATACGCGTCAGCTAAATTTTGGGTTTATCACAGTAACCGCACATTGGGCATTCCCATCAAATACAGCATTAGTAATCACCTGAGTAAGGATACAATATCCCAAAATGCCACTAGTCAGTTTGGTTTTAATGGCATAGATGGATTTTGGGTAGAAAAACAATGAATTGGGCACATACGGGAAAAGTAAAGAGAATCAGAAAATTACCAGCTTTAGTTTATTCATAAATACATATTAAATAATTAAACATCACCACTATTAAACCAGTCCAAATATAAACACTGTGGCATCTGCATTCTGTTTAATTTAATTCCAACTGACAAAGCAATCCATACAAGCCAAAAACAGCTCCAGCTTTACCACAATAACTAAAAAACAACAAAGCTGTTTTATTTAATAAAAGAACGGTTTCATTTTACAGTAAACTGCATACACCTGCACATATTGGTGTGCCAAGTCTAAAAATACATTCATACATTAACAATAGTCTAAACCGGGGCCAGAGGCAGATGTGAAGAGCGCTAGCCAAAGTGATTTATATAGCTGTTATACAGTAGCAGGGCCCAGGGGAGCCGCGGTGGGGCTACTGAGTTCAGTCTGAGAGAATATGAGGGGAAAACCAGCACCAATTCACTAAGCAAGATGGGCTGGGCTGCACGGTATCCCTCAGGGGCATGAGCGCGGCCCGCTCTCAGATCAGATATTCAGTCTTAGGAGAGAAGGCTGTCTCTTGGGAGGACATGCACAAAGCTGACCACAGATCAGGTGCCATACTATATTGGTGCACATCAATGCACATCAGTGAGCAACTCAAGAAACTCACTCACTCTCCCAGTGGGAGACCATTTTCTGTTTGGGTCCTTAGCTGTCCCCTGAGGGCTGGTGTGTGCAAGTGGCTGAGTGCTTGGGTATGTGTGTATGTGTAAAAAAATGTGTTAGTTATGCGAAACAGGGTTATATTAAACTGGAACTACACCTTTAAAAGGAAAAATAAACAGGTGGGGTGGTAGATGAGTGCAGATAAAAGAAGCTAAGTGGGGGGTTAGATGTAGCACAAAGGACAGTAAATATACAGTAAATGGGGAAAAGTAAATGAAAAGGGAGAGGATGAGAGACTAAAGTACAAGTAATCATAACAAAACAGAGGTGAAAGTTTTAACTTTTACTTACAGGAACATTATTGATTCTCATGCGACTCAGTGTTCTCCGGTAATAACTGAAGTCATTCTGAATGGCAGGATTTGTCATCTAAAATAGAATAAACACCAGAAGTTTTCAGTCAATATATCCAGAGAAAATGTAAATTGACTAGACTTTTTCATTTTTTTAAAGGAATTATTAGTGACTTTTCTGTGCAGGAGTTGCCACCACAATTAAAATGAATGTGTGTTTCAAACAGACCAAATCTGCAGGCACATGATGGGGCACATTCGATAACAGAAGAGGGGTGCACATTGAGACGAGATGGAAGGTCAGAATAAAAAAAATGACCTCTTTAGGAACTGCAGAAGCAAAGGTTACCTTTAAAATCCTAAAGTACCAGCTCAGTGAATTTTGTACAGAGATAACGCAGAAAACGCAAACATTACTGCAGATGTAATCAAAAGAACACCTTAAAATGACACGTGTGACTATGTGGCTTCATAGAGCTGGTGTGCAATTTATTTACTGTCAGCTGCGACAGTGCCAGACCAGACAGCCAGTCGTATCCCTGCAGCACGCGGATCTACAGCATTGGCGGGCCGAAGTAGGTCAACGAGCCAAGCTGAGATGAGGGCATGGCTAGATGGAGGTTGGCATGCCACCTTGCACCCCCTACCTACCCACATTTAGCAACCCCATCTGGGGGCTCTTTAATTGGAACAACCCTGCTCAGTGCCGCGGGGCGTCTGGATTTATGTGATGATGCCGAATGTTTGCGGTAGAAAACAGGAGATTTCTAGTGTTGGCCTTAAGACAAAATGAGAAAACTAACGACTAGACGAAACATTTGATTTTTTTAGGACATGTCACCCAGGACAAATTAGGTGTTTGAATCTTTTAAACAATTTACGGTAATAAGCGTGTATGAGGGTATGACATGCAGTGTCAAAGCGGATTATATAAGAGCGAAAATGGTATAGAAAAGCATACTATAGCTTAGTCTGATGGTTTAATAACATTTTAAATGTTTTTGGTGTATTCGTCTCTTACAAGACAAACAGCGGGTGACAATAGCAATCTTTTACGCAAAAATTACGCTAAGGATAAGGATGATAATCCGCGGTGAATCAAAAGCAAATTTTGTCTGTGATCTTAAATGTCAGGAAAGGTTTGGCAGGCACACGGGTCAGCGATAACTGACTCGGACGATTGGAAAGTAATTATTTTCTCATTAGCTGGTCTCTAATCACAATTAGCATGTCATTAGAGAGAAGTGGAAGCTTGTTAAGGCATTATATCCTGGTCATGCTCATCTGTCTCACTGCAACGTTTGACAAAATGCTGCGTGTTAATACGTTGCTGATTTCCAGGATGAGCAAGCCATTTCCCTTCTCTAGAGAACATTAAAGTAATGAATCATTGGTAGTCACAGATCACTACAAGTCTGTATTTCATGCATTTATTCAAACTCACTATCGGTCCAGATCTGCACTTACTCAGCAGTTTAGCATTATTGTCTATAGCAGCAAAAGCGACTTTGGAAAAAAAATACAGTGAATTTCTTTAAGTAAAGCTTTTATGAGGACATTTCCTATTGATTTTCTTCTGAAATGGGCTTTATCGAATTTCTAGAGCTTGCAACTAGCCCAGACCTTCTCACTTGCACCGGCAAAAGAAAAATCTCAGTGCACATCAATCACAATATAAACATCTACATAAACAGGGATTTTAAATGCAAATTTACTCAACGACTGACTTAATGAAAATTCTGCTGAATAATGTAACTTAATGTATAATATATTTACAGTCATGCATTAAAAATCATTTTGTGAATGTTGCTGAGGCAGATTTGCATTTGTATATAAGGTACCTGACTTTGAAATTATTAGATTTAAACAAATATACTTTTAGTGTACAAGCGTGTCCAATAACATAAGATAAACTGAGATTTGCATGTGGCCCAATGGAGGACCTCAGCTTTCTGGAGGAAAAATATTTGTGTTATTGTTAGCTATTAAAATGTTGTTAGCTATTACCTAACAACATTTGCTGTCTAAAACTACAAAAAACGATCCTCATAGAGATTTATTGTCTGGAGGTAGGGTCCTCACCTTCAGTTCATCGAAGCGGAGCGTGAAGTGCAGGATCTCGGCAAACTGTTTGGCAAGGGCCTGCTCTCTCTCCAGGTGCTGTGTGGCGTCATCGTACTTCTCGCTGGTGAGCGCTCTCAACAGGCTGTGCAGTGCTGCTTCTGTGGGGACACACATCACAGGTCATACGGGGTCAATAAGGTCTTAACTGGGCGCAACTGGAAAGATCTACATCAACTTTATTTCTCAATGACTGCAAGAAAAATTGGGAATAAAAGTTGTGTTACAGGCATAGTAGTGTAATACAACTGTATGTTACGAGAGGTCATGTTTTACAGTGATTTTACCTTGGTTATAAGGTCTTGTTAGAGGCACACACACTGTAAAAATATTTGTGCGACACTAATGTAAAACACCAATGCTCAGTAATAAATGTAATAATAATTATAATAATAAATATATTAATTATATTAATAACAAAGACATGTTTGTGGTTGCCAGGCAACTTGGTGCATTGTTATTGAATTCCAACTGATATATAGTCAAAGGTGATCGAGTACATTGTTAATTTCTTAACAGCTTTAAACTTGGTCAATCCAATCACATTTACAATCTGTTTTATACAGTATCAAAGCCTAATGTCATTAACAAATTCTGTATATACATTCGGCAACAGAACTGCAGATTAAAACAGACATGCTACAATACAAATATGACACGCTGATATGATTCACTCACACTGCCTGGAAACAAGCACTCGTACAGCCAATATCAAAATCACTGGTATCATACATGTCCTAACCGATGTAAACAATAAGCACAGCCTTTCACAAGGCCTAATCTACAGCTCCAGGACCTCCACCGTCACAAGCTGATGTTCTGTGCCTCAGCAAAACCCTTCATGAGTTTTCAGTCTCTCCATTGCTCTGTTGAGGCAATACAGTATGTGGCAGCATGTTAGAGCAATTACATTATATTACATAACAACAGTCTGCCAGGCAGCCATAAACAAGTTTATGGTTGAGGTACAGTATGATCTCAGTGCAACTGCACAGACCCAACGTCCAACAAATTTTCAAAATATACACAAACAAAACTGAGTTGCCTTTGGAGAGATTCTTTCTTGTGCTGTTGTTAGTTTTGAGAAATTGCTCCAGAAAAGCATACAGCATAGAGGGACAGAGGAATGGAAAGTAAAAAGTGATGGCTGGGTGGGTTTAAATCAGTCTATCAACTACAGTTGATGAACAAGTGAGCATTCAGGCTGCTCTGGGAGTCCAGATAATTTTGTTTTTTTCTGCTTTATTTTTATTGGCTCATTCTGACACTGCACCAATCAATGCAGTCGGAACATCAGACAGAGTGGAGCTTTGTCAATCATCCTAGAAATGGCCTTACATGGAAACCATGTAAAGTTTTACATAACCAAACTTGTACAGTCAAACAGATTCCTCTCCACAGCGAAGCATGAAAAAGGAAATGAGTGAGAGAGAGAGAGGAAGAGAAGAAGAGAGACCATTTTCGGTGGCTGGTAACTCAAGCAGGAGCTAACAGAGTAAAATGAGCAGATTTGCTCTACTGTAATGACCTCCATCTGCTTTAGTCAGCTTGGTAAGGCTGCAGAGCTTATTAGAAATGGCTACGGAAGCACACTGTTCTCTATCCAGTCAAAACAGAGCTTGAGACGAGTGGCTTTTAAGGGTGCGTGCTGAGTATCGGGCGTGCAGGGAAAACGGCAGATGAGAGGGAGGGATGGGTTGAGCGAGGGAGCGTATGTCACATTTGATCAGATCATGAAAAAGCAGGAGAAGAATGAAGCTACAGAGGCAATGTTAAAATGATAGAGCTACACAGAGAACTGACAGAGGCATGAAACAGGATAAAATAGATTGAGATAGCGAGTAACCAGGTTACTATAAAGCTGTCAAAACAAAACTTAACTTAGTACAAACATATCTCAGAGAGTTATGTGCTATTCAGAACTGAAAAGAGAATACCTTTAAAATTCCAATTTATATGGTATTTAAATTGTAGAACGTTCAGTTTCTGAAACTGAATTGAATTTGAATTAAGGTAGCAAACAAATTCAATTTTCTGTGAAGCTGGTGTCCATTTTAGTTTACATTTAGGAATACACTGTCTACACATTCATTCATATTTAAATAGAGGTCTGTATATAGGATAGTCTATATATACCTAAATTGAAATACGTTAATTTAATAAATTAAGCCAAATTTTTATTGTGAAATAAAATATGAAATTATTTTTTTTCAATAAGTTGCATATTGAAAGCGACATTTTATGAAACTTAGTTTTTCAGTAAAGTTTCTTTAATGTAATGATTTTGAATCATAAATCTTTCCCCCCTCTGCCCGCTATAGTCAAACTCCTCATAGTGCAGCAGCCGTGTGCCTCTGTCATGCTGTAAAGACTAAACAACAATTACCAAACCATTGACACCCAAAGTCCCAAATCCTGACTTAATATACACCACAGGTTCATTTGTCAAGGCAGAATACTACATGGCAAGCAATCAGTGTAGTTTAATGAAGCGCATCAGGCATGAGCACTCGCGGCAAAAGCCGTCTTAGTCTTTTGGAGTGGAAAGAGCGGGAAAGCTGGTTGACCCAATTCGTCAAGTTATGTATAACGCACGACAGACGACCGGAGTAACCTTATTGACTACACATTCAGTAGCCTTTACAGAGATGTAAAGATTTGGGCTTCAGGGCAAGACAAAAACCAAAGTCAATACAATCAGTCTTGCGTCTACAGCTAATGCTAATAAAGCCTAGTGACCACAGTGGTATTTATGATGTTTATTAGTACAAGGCTAACTAGCACAGATTATGTTTTTCTGTGGTCAGTGTGAAGTTTACACCAATTATGGTTTTAAACTGCCTATTCATCAGCAGCTTGGGCGCTAGTTTGAAAAGCAGTGTTTGTGATTATGAAAGGACCAGCTGTGGTTTCTTCCAGGGGCTGCTCAGGTGTTTGTACACAATGAGTGATGAATGTGAACATTTAAAGGAATAGTACACCCAAAAACAACAAATGACTCATTTTACCTCATGTCACCTGTATTCATATGACAGCTTTGAGTGAGAACATATTTACTTGTTTGCTAAACATCCTCCCCTCTGCCATAGCTCTCACAAAAGAGTCTGCATTTATGCACATTTATTCATAGTACCTTAATAAGCATTGGAACAGCTTTGTTGTCAATAAAGTCACAGCATGGCAAGTTTGAATATATTTTTAGTGAATAGTAAATTTCAGTCTGTTCCTCACAGAAAGCTTATAGCCTTTAAAGATCCAGAATATACAGTAGCAAACCTGAATGACAAACCTGAATGGTGCCTTATTGTCATATTTGGAGCTTTTTTAATGTATAGAAAAACAGCGGTGTAAACATTTTTGACATTTTTCTTATGTTTATGGAAAAAAAAAAATCTAAAGTTTGAAACAACACAAGCAAATTCTTACAGAATTTTCATTTTTGGCCGTAATACCCCTTTAAATGTTTATAATAAAAAAGGCTACTGTACCTAATCTCTGTGAAAATTCATAGAACTTCTTTAGTTTGCCTACAAGCGGCACCACAGCAGCCCATGCCTGGTCTTGTAATGCTTCATCATTAGGATTCTGGATTGCCTGAAAAACAAACATAATAGTACAATGGTACAACATCTGGCAAGTTATAAACATAAACTAAAAACAGGACATATTTTATGATGGTGAGTTTGTGTTAGCAGCGCTCACAAAATCGCTAGCCCGACATCCCAGGGCTATTGTGTCATCCAGTCAGACTACCAAAATGTATTTATGTCCTGCCCGTCAGGCTATCTTATGAGGAAAAATATATTGCAATGCTTTTGCATGAAATCGCGTTTGAATACGCGCTCACATTCAACTCGCTGATAGTTGTGTGCGTGTGTGTGAAAATAAGATGCACATGGATTTACGCAGGTATTTCAGTTCTGAAGTGGAGACCGATTTACAGATGCAGAAAGCTAATGAAGAAGATGCTACGCCCTCAATCTCGAGTGGCATTTTTTTATCTGTGACTTCACTTGATTTTTCAGATTCAGAATCTGACACAGATATAGAATTATGTTCTATATTGTTTTTACAAGTTTATAGGAATTTCAGTTTAGTTAGAACCAAATATTTGTATTGATGATTGTAATTTGATTTTTTATAAGATTGTTGTTGTTTGTATTTTTGATTGTTTTGTCTCCTTTACAATATTCTACATTAAAAATAATGTTTTTCTATTTGGGCAACTTAAATTCATTTCGGACTACCAAAATCTAAAGAATGCCTGCCCGAAGGGCTACAAGGGATTTCGAAATTTTGCGAGCCCTGGTTAGAATTGTGTATGTGGGATGAGGTTTTAAAATGATATGTTTTTTTAGTAAAGGGAAGCAATTTGTGGATGTAAATTATGTTTAATCTAAACACACAAGAGGTTTTCCACAGTGACACTGGGCAAAGCATATAGTGAATGTTTACTTTTGGTGGCTCTGTGTGTTCTTCAGTTTTCAAATACAATGTGCCACATCCTTTTGATTGAATTAAAGAAAAAAAACATTAATTCTGCAAAAGACGCCTCTCCATGGCAACTGTATCTGTATAGCAACAGTAACCGTGGAAACAAGCATCAATCACCCTGACACTCACTCATAGTGAAGCGTGATTGAACAAAGTAAAAAAAAAAAATCAATCACGCAGGCACAATGTGAGATTTTTTTAAGCCTCTAACACTGCTCCTTATTCAGCTTGATTTGTGTGAATATATTTGCACTGAGACTATGGTACACAAAAGACTAAAGACTGGCAAATGTACATCTTTTCTAACATCAATTAGTTGCCTGAGAAACTTGTTAACTAATCTGGCTTAAAGTCCTGTTTAATTACACTGGTTTTGGTTTACCAGACCCTGATCTGTACCATTACAATATATATTTTTGTGTTTAAAAACGGATGAAGTGCAATCAAACTGGAAACAGAGGACTATTGGTGGCCTGTTATAAGACACACATCGCCTGTGACAAGACAACCAAACAAACAAAACAGTGCATGATTCAACGACGTCTATGAATGAGTATCGCTATGGCAGCGATGAATCTGAAGGTGCATATTTCTTAAATGTGTTTACCAGAACTGCAAAGTGTGCAAACTGTCTAACAGCCAAAGCACGCTGTCAGCAGTGCCACTAAAAACACAATCCTGTAACTTTGCATGTACAAATGTGTTTGAGCCATTAAATCTCTCTGTATTATCTGGATTATGCAACAGGGTGTGTCTACCTCTCGTATCTCTTGCCCGGCGCCTTTATACGCCTGTAATTCGTCTAGTATTCCCAGCGCATCCTTCAGGACCACATCCACTTCCTCCCACGTCTTCTGCTCGGCTTCTGTGGGCTGCGCATCTGGAGAGAGAGAGAGTAATGAATGGAGGAGCCTGAAAAATCTTTAATCAAAAGGTCTTTTAAGGTCACACCAGTCTGACATGTTAAGAGCAAATGTTCTGCATATATGCAGCTCATGAATGCGATCTGAGCTTTACACCTCAGAGAATAAGATCACGGAAATAAAATACACAAAAGAACACAGGAAACTTCGTACTTACTGACACATTCCACACTCTGTTCAACCTTGTTAAGTGTACTGATATTAAATCTACTCTGATACATGTTGATCTTTAAACTATTAACTATATGCAGTACAACATTTTAAATTGTGAATTGTGACATATATAATCCTACAGGAGCATTTGTATTGGTTGTGTCATTCAACTTAATTAACCCTAAAATAAACAGGCACTAAAGAACCAAAGGCACTTCACCCAACTAACGTCAAACCTGACGCACCTTATGTTTTCATGCTCCAGATCTGAATAAGTGTAAGTGCGGAGAAGACCTTCCGTGAATTAGTTTCAGTCTATTTATGACTCGTAATGTAGACCTAGTGATCTGATGCAGTATATTACGATTTTTAATCTTTACAGCCCTTTATTCCTGTCCATCCCATCCATCAATGAAAAGAAAAAGCAACGTGACCTTCTTGCAAAACATCCCTTTGTGTTCCATAGAAGAGGGAAAGTCACATGACTTTGGAGTTAAGTGTGGCCAAACTTTCTTTTTAGGGTGAACCGTCACTTTAAGAGTGTCTTACTGGTGAGGTTAAAGAACATTTTAGCCAAAACTTCACAGCTGTTTTCATACATTTAAAAGACAGAGTGTGGAATTTTAAATGGTGGAAACTTCAGGGCCACATCTGAGGAGAAACCTCAATGAGACACCGCCAGCTTTAAACTACAGCTGGCTTTAAGTACAATTTAAGAAATTAAGGGCCACCTCCTTTCTCACTAAGCACTTAGATGCCACACATTAAGAGTGCCAAGACTGCTTAGCTTCTGTGTTCTCGTCTTGATACACTATATTCTGTTCTTGTACTCTATGTTCCATTTCTCTTACAGTGTCTTGCTCTCCCACCTTTCTATGGATGTTACATAACTGTTGTGTAGACGCTATATGAATTGTTCTTATAGAAATCGCCCTGGTGACCCATGAATGAGGCAAAAATTTTAACATGACTCCACATCGCCCCCTTTCTTTCTTCAGAAGAACTGCAAGGTAACTAAAAATGGAGGCAAACATGGCAAGGGTGGAGATGTTCTGTGGGCAGGGGTAATAAAATTCTGAAATTTTTGTTTTCCGCTCTCTGTGTTTTTTGCTTTGGTTCATTCACCTTCCTTTGCCTTGAAATGAGCCTTTGGCAAACAAATGAAATGGCAGCAGATTAGGTGTGTCTCATGAACTTTTCCACAGGGAAAGAAAGTTTAAGATAGTATCAAGTCCCAAACTTGAGATATAGAGCACTGGTGCATCCAAGGGGAACTGGCATTTTATATAGTGACCAGACAGTGACCTATGCCAAGTCTCCCATAATTCAGTTTGATGGCCCGGTGCCTGAGCATACCAATAATGCCCCCAGACATGCAAGATGTACCCTTCCTCTAAAGCAAACCATTGTGTACATTTTTATGCGTGTAGATTTTAATAATGGAAGACTGTTTACAGATACTACAGTACTTGAGATAAAGGAATAAGGTTTAACAGTTAGAAGGAAATGTCTCACTTTCAAAATCGAGGAAAAAGTTGGGCTCCTGCTCAAGATCTGTGCATGTCAAAACTTTAAGAAGGTTCCCCATGACAACGTACCTACAAAAGGAGACAGAGATGGATAAAGTTAAATAAAGTAACTTTTTTATTTGATTTTGGCAACTTATAATAAAATCAGACCCAAATGGGAAGGTTCTAAGTGGGCGGCAGCAGTGCTGTACTTTGATTTTATCATGGTACTAATCTCCCCTTTTATTAGCCGAAAAAACATCGCCCTTCCAACCACCAGTCGATGCTCCTTCTCTTTACCCCACAGCTTCCACTCTCCAGACGCAGTGGTTTTCCTGTGTACGGCCCTCGGCCACCAGATGTCAGTTTTGTAACCCCCCCCCTCCATCAGCAAACACAGAGTTACGGGAATCTCTGCGCTTTGGTGACCAGTGCCAACCGTGCATGTCATGCCTACTGCTCACGTTCAGTTCCCTATTGAGGGGCCCTAGGCTTTCTAAATCAAGATTTAGGAAGTAGATTACAGTGTTTTTTACAGTGTTAAAACCCCTTTAATACTCTTGGGCAAAACTGTCAACTGGGTCTTTTGCATTTACGGTTTCTGTAAATAACAGTGAAGCCAATGGAACAGACGCAGGTCAAAAGGTCAGACAGTCAATCCACAGATGCAAATTTGAGGAAAGTCATGTACACAACATGGAAAATGGATTTCCCCTACTCTTTAGAAATAACATCCACAATAACTATCACAATATGGAACAACATTTAAAAAAGTTTTTGTTTTTAAAATTTTAAATCAACACCTGTTCATATAACGTAACATACTGAACATAATTAACATACTGAAACCTTAAAGGTACAGTATCATAAACTAGGTAATTTAAAAACAACTAGCTGAGAAAAACAAGTTATAAAGTGATGTCAAGCATCAAAAATGAAAAATGAAATATACTTTTTATATACTTTTTTTGTTTTAATGTTGCTTTCACCAATGTCTTCATTGTCAATGTCTTGTTTAATGTCTTTCAGAATTAAAGTTGTAAAAAAAAACAAAAAAAAGAGAAAGAGACACCATCCTAAAACCATAACAATGACACACTTATCACATCATCAGTTTCTCAGTGTCTATATCACGTTAAGCAGGTGAGAGCTAAACATACACCGATTATAAAAAAAACACACAAAGCTTAACCAATGTGTTGACTTTAACTATTGTGTACTTATAATGACAGTCTACATCACATATAAAGGTGGATGGACACATAAAGAGGCTTGTGCTTACACTGAGCTTGTAGGAGAGAGCCAGAATGCAAATTATATGGAAAGGGTCAATCTAGGCCACAACAACAGCAGTGCATTACCCATGATTCCTGAGGCTCTGACAGGAAGGGAGAGGGCTATAAGTACACACATGCATGAGCATGCAGACAGGCTGGATGTGGGTCACAGACATGTGTGTGTGAATGAGTGTTATATAATCATGGTTGATGGCAAGACGGGACACTAAAACAGATGCAAATCTAGGAAGCGCAGGATAAACAGTTGCGCCTACGCTCTTGTGATTACAATTAATGCGAGCGTCGTCTATGTTTGCAGGTGCGCATGAATGTGAAACACAGACTGGTTTGTGCTACATGTTTTGGAGTCATTGATGTTGCTATTTGTTTTTTTTTTTACTGGATTTAACTTAATAAACTGGAGGGAAAAATGATGGTTTAAACTGGAGGGAAAAATTATGGATATAGAGACATTCAGCATGAGATATTTGACAAGGAATGGCACAGGTAAAGTTGTAGACAGGTAACCTTCTGAACCCTAAACTTCTGAGTGTGTGTATGTGTGTGTGTGTGTGTGTGTGTGTGTGTGTGTGTGTATATGTGTGTGTGTGTGCCTCACTTAGCAAGAGAGATGACA
>JAZGTJ010010951.1:0-17485 GCA_036877575.1 Botia almorhae
ATATAAAAATGTACACGTCAGTCACTTCCTGTCCCTCTTCTGCTGTTAGTGGCCAGACAAACCTGCAGTGTTGACCAGACTTTATACTGATATAAATATCAGTATAAATATGGAAGAGACTGACGTGTACATTGACTCATAGCATTTGGCTTAATGCGACATTTAGGGGACAAACAGCTTAAAACGACTCTAATGCTGCACAAGTGTGTAAAATGTTGAAACTATTTGTTTTGAAGTTCTGTCTGTCTTTCAGTAATAAGTCCCTAACAAGTGAAATATGATAAATCTCCTGTTTACTCACCACCTCAAAACAAGAATAAGAACATCTTGTTCGCCACCAAGAGTCTCAAACAAACATTTTCAATGCAATTTAATGCAAATAAACCTTGTGAACTGCAAAAGGCAGAAATGCTTGACACGTGTTCTCACCTGCGACACAGACAGATGCGTCTGTCTGGACAGGCTCAGTTTCTCCACCTCTGATGGATACGCGTTGAAGCGATGTTCATACAGCCAGTCCCTCAGAACCTGAACTGACTCTTTGGGGAGGTTTCCACGGCGACGGCGTTTGGCAGCAGCCTCAGTTCTTCTGTGACTGGTGGACAGGTTGAGGGGGGAAGCGTCATCATCACAGGGGTCACTGTCAGACATGATGGAAATCTCTGTGTCTCCATTCGGGTCTTCCTCAAATGCTGAGGAGTGGAAGACAACAGAGAATGTGATTGGTCGCAAGGAAAAATGCTGCCAGAGGAATGCAAGAGCATGAGTTCAGGTCAGAAGAACTTCAGGATGTCCTTAAATACCAGAAATGCCATTTTTATATGCAAATGGTTACAAAAAGATGGACTGTGTTCAGAAACAGCATAACTCTGTGTTGATCCTACCACATTCTGCACAGGCCACTGTATCCCCGAATGCAATGCACTGCACAGGCTATGGTATCCCACAATGCATTGCACCCCACTGGCTACATATTCAACAAAACATTGTACTCAACCTGACCTTCCATTTTCTATGCAATAAATAGTCAACAGAAGTATTACAATAAATACTACTTTTAATGCCAGTTTACAATATATATTGTGTGGTAAGATAGGCGTTCAAACACAGATTTGTATATTTAACACATCTGATGAAAACGGACTCAAACAACTTTTCCTCTCACATCTTTAAAACTTAAGAACTAACACATGTTAATATTGTATTTTGACCCAAAATGTATATAAGTCATTTGTTTTAATAGAAAAGGAGAAAAAAACAACCACAGTCTCATAAGAATGTCAGTATTGCTGATGGTAGAACAGATCAGAGTGTCTGACTCCTGCTGTAACCTGAAGCCAGACAGAAATGTGGAAGTTCCTACAGAGAACACACTGTGTGTGTGTGTGTGTGTGTGTGTGTGTGTGTGTGTGTGTGTGTGTGTGTGTGTGTGTGTGTGTGTGTTGCTGTTATGATGGTGAGAGATTCCAATAAAACTCCATGTGTGATGTTCAAAATCGACAAACTTACAGATTCGTGCATACAATCCAGAAAAAAATTAATTCAACAGCCAATCAATTCACCACATGAATTAATGGAGACGTGACGTAATTTCCTCCCCATTTCCAATTTACACCAACTATAAAACAAAAGTGTTCTCTCAGATCTAAACACTCGTCATCTGACGCGCCGTGTTTCCATTGCAACAACTTCACTTGAAGAAAACGCTTACACTGCAAATCCAACACAAGAACGGTTTCCAGACACACACCAAACAACAAGCACACACACACGCACGCACGCACGCACGCGAGGCCGCAGACGCGCGAAACGCGTTTCACCGAACAAACAGAGCGAGGAACGCGCGTTACGTCACCCGCCAGCAATGATACAATGTACCAAACGCACGTTCAGTCTATAGAGCTGAAGACTCGTGAAATAAAGCGCGTCTCTTCATCATGCACACTGTGCAACACCATCAAACGACGACGATCCGGATTCATGTGCTTCCCAAAGAAAACAGCCAGATGTCCGAATCCTCCATCTCAGAGTCTCATTCAACACACACGCTGCACGTCCCCTCAACAACAGCCACATTCCTTATAAACACACACACTACACGAGGAGTTCACAAAAACACACATCTGTGAACAGCAACTGACCTCTTTTGTTGGCTTTCATGCTGGATGCTCGGCAGGAGAAACTGCTGGTGTGGAAACGCGGCGTGTCTTCGACTGATCGGTGACACACAGCTGCTGAGTCAGAGCAGAAGGTCCGAGTAATAAATGAATCTCTGCTCGTTACTGTCTCATGAGTCAATGTGTACTGTTGACAAATATCTGCCCGTTTACCTGCAGTGCTGCTCCGCCAAACTCTCTTTCAGTGTGTGCCAATGACAGAAACTAGAGCCCTCCTCCACACCGACAGGGGCCAATGAGGGCCCGCATTTGTGTGTCATCACTCCTGCATGAACTCACAGTACTTGCGCCGCATTCCACATTCGGCCACACTTGCACAGTTTTAAGATCCCAATCCACCACAAACAGTTTTCTTATGTATGGATGTGTGTGTTATATTCGGATCGTTCGGCTTGTGCGTGTGTGTGTTTTAACGCTTTTCTGGTGTTGTTTTCTGTGTGTGCATTTCCCCACAGAGCAGCTCATTCTGAAATCTGCTCTGAATTTATATGCATGTTCCTACAAACAGCATATCTGATGCAGTAACCATTGCACATGTTAATTACTGTTATAATGTCTTTTGTATGTATGAATTATTTTACGTTTGCTGGAATTGTGTTAGCTGATAAGGTAAAAATCTGATTATAGATTCTACAAGTTCTTTTGGTATGTTTTAATTCAAAACATCCATTATAACTTGGTCGTCACAGGACATGTAACAATGTTTTTGAAAAACAAACCACTTTTATATTATAAAATGTGTAACTTCATGTGTCAACATCATGTGTCAGAATACTGAACTGAATGTAACATAATATGCATTTCATATCTTATAAATGCATTTCTTGAGAGAAACTGATGCAGCGTTTGATTGCACAGAGCGCAGGTTTGTGTTGCATTTTCTCAACACCTGTGGCAAATCTCTTTCATACACAGTTTACAGTGTCAGAGTACGTGTGTGTGTGTGAAAACAACAATCCCTCGAAACACGCGTGTTCTCAGGAGTGCTCATATAATTACTTTAATAGCTTTGATTTAAAGCCAGCAAATGTATTTACCATTCTAATCTTAAATGTTTAAGTCATAAACATGCAGCTGAGACTGGGGGAAGTTGTCACAGAGCTCCATCTCATTAAGATGAAGATTTAATAGTCTGTGCAACAACAATGATTCAGTGAAGCCATTAAACACAGTTCCAGCACTGACTCAGTATCCAGCTCTCAGTTACACTGCTCTGCTCCAGCTCAGTGTTTCTGTTTGTTCAAACACACATTCAACTCATAACACACCAGAAAGAGTCAAACACAGAGTCCAGTCAGATTTACTGTATTTCTTCCTAAACAAACACAGTCTAAACTTTATATAGCATTAGACATACTGAACAAATCCCTAATCAGTAAAGTGCTTGTTTCATAAAATATTATCAATCTTCATAATAACAATAATAATCTTAATTCTTGATGCTACAAACTTTTGCATTTAGATTTAATTTTAATACAACCCTCAAAAATCTCTAGGAAAGCAGCTGAAGAAAGAGAGGATGTTTAGAGTCTGTTCATCAGTGCACAGAGGAGAGATGAAGAACAGAGGTGAACGCTCGGTTCTGCTCATCTCAGATGAGATGATGAGAGGGTTTCTGCACTGCAGATCAGTCCCCTAACTAGTGTACAAAACTGTTTATCAGCGCTGAAGCAGCACGTGTGAGTGAACATCAAATCCATGTGTTACAAAAGAACGTTTTCTTCAGAATGCTTCAGATCTGCTGTTCCAAACGCAACATGTTGTGAAACACACACTGTGATCCACAAAAACTCAGAGACGCCCACAAACATGAAGACAAGACATGACCAGGAAACAGTTTCCATCTCTTATCAACTCTGAGAATGTTAGAGGAGACAAACATGAAATGCAACTTGTAAACTCTGAGACTCAAAGAAATTCAAATACTGACTCAGTTTAAACCACAGCTGAATGTCACCCAGATTAACTCTGAACATTATCTTACATTATCTGTTCTCACCTGGTCTGCTTTAATATACTGTCTATGTGTTGTTGTACATTTGGTCTTAAATATTGTTTCAGTTGTTTAACATTTTACTTTGCATGGAGTGTATTTTCATGAATATTAAACACTTTCCTGCCATATTCTCATTAATGTAATGTGTCCAAGTATTTTATTTTAATTTAATAAATAAGCATAAAGATGCTTAAAAAATCTTTATTTTCTTTAGGTAACACATAATTTTTGGTTTCCTTTATGTGGTGACATTCGACCTGGACCAGTTCTAAAAAATAAAAGGGTGCTAAAACAGAAACACAGACTAAATTAAGAAACTGTGCTAAACTTCTCTTCTAAACTCTGTCCAATGATTTAATGAATGTCTACAGGATATGAGTCAAGAACAGCAGCAGCTACATCAATTATGTCTCTGTGGAACTGCCTTTCAGAGCTGCAAGACACTCTGAATGTGCATGAACACAAGAGCACCGTCAACACACAATACAGGCGCTAACGACAGACATCAAACGTCTGAATGACAGTGAAATGTAAAACAGACGACCCATCTGACACCATCAGCAGCCAGATAACACACAGCAGGAGCTGATCACTGAGCTGTTGAACTGAAACCATGATCAGGGGAAATTAGGGGGACACTCGTGGCCTCTTCTTAGTTGAGCTGCATATATGACCCTGTTTAATTAGGTCACAACTTATGGAAATGTAAGAAAAATATTCTCTGATGACAGACAACGAGAAAATATCTGAAATGTGGAACATCACATCTGCAGCAAAACAACAAAGAAACTGCAGTAGATCTGAAATCCATTAGATGCTCTTCATGTTTAGAACGAAACATCACTGTCTGTGATGTACAGTAAAGATTTGTGCAGGTTTTTATGGAGAAATCATGTTTGACAGAATCATTTATTATAAATTAACATGATTTATGAAAGCATCATATTTAGATCATTATTTAAAACTGATTTGTTTAATGTCCAGATTGGTCACACAGAGTTGCTGCACTACACATGTTTGGGTTTGCCCTGAAAGTGAATCATTTATTAATATTATCTTTGATATTGCTGTAAATGTTACATATACCACAATAATCACTACAGGCACTTCACTGAATAAAAAAGTAACTTCGTTTTTCCCCCTTAAAGCAAAGCAGGACATGCAGAACAGCAGGAAATTTGTTTCTGTTCTGTACCTGTACAGACTCATGAGACAGACAACCTGAGCAGAACGCTGGACTGAGGTACGACATCTGTCATTCAACCCACTATAACACTTGATTAAACGACGAGCGCCCCCTGCTGGACCTCTTAGAAAACACACAGACTTCAGAGTATCCACTGACTTCATCATCAACAGCTAATGTGACATTCACACCTGGAAAATCCTCCGCACACAAAACAGTTTTAAAACGAGGGCTTGTACAACAGCACTGGCGGAGGAAGGAGAAGAAAACAAACTGTATGAGTGGAAGACAGAAGCTTCAGTCGGAAGGACATCAAAAATTCATCAGGTGGGACATTTACACTTTTCCATTTGTTCAGATGTCAGAGGAATGTTTTCTTACCCAAAATATTAAAACATTTAAAGCAATCTGATATAGAATTTAGGACACAATATCATCATCAATACCAGCTCTCAATATTAATTATAATATTATTAATTATAATGATTGTAGCTAATAGGAGTCTTAGTGAGGTTTTCCTTGGCAGTCTTTTCAGCATTGACATTTCTACTGCATTCTGTTTCTAGTGTCGTTCATTTCTGGCCACCCTCCCTCTCTCTCTCTCTCTCTCTCTCTCTCTCGTGGGGGAGTAGTCATGTGTGATGTCGGAGCCCTTGAGTGTTGTTCTGGATTTCTCTCAGAGTCGCGTCTGGGCCTCAGGGACATAGATCTCGATGCTGTCGGCACTCTCTGTGGCCGAGTTCTGTTTGACAGACTGAGCTCTTTTGGCAGCCACCAGTCTCTTGCGAGCCTCTTGTCTCTGTTTGTCGACCGTGTCGTTGCTCTTCTCTTTGCTCAGAGTGGCTTTACTCTTCCCGGGTTTCTTGGGAACTGGAGGAGCCTCTTTCTGCTTTTCCTGAAGGTCAGACAGAGAGACAGACACACAGAGCGCCTCTTAGTGCATCTATTATTTTACTCTCTACCGTCACACCATCACCAGGTAAATGAATGCAGATACATAAAAATACATAACTAGCACAAAACTACCTTTACATAACTGCACAGTGGGCAACAAAACAGTCAAACAAATCCAACGTACATATAATGTGTAACATATATATTTAAACTAGAATATCACATTCAAGATTTTTGACTTATTTGTACCATTAGGCAACCGCTTGTCAACCACCTAGCAACCACATTGTAACAGACCTTAACAACAGTATGGCAATGCTTTAGAAACCACCCAGAACAACTGAGAAGTACAGTGGTTAGCAGTTATTGAGAAAACATAAACATTTAACAAGTTTACAAGTTTACATTTGGCAGACGCTTTTATCCAAAGCGACTTACATTGCATTATACTAGACATTGTTTCTGAGCACGTGCAATTCCTGGGATCGAACCCATGACCTTGGTGTTGTTAACGCCATGCTCTAACCACTGAGCTACAGGAAAGACTAGTTTTCTTGTTTCCTTGCATTGTATCAGCCTTTACATAAATGTGTTTTCAGTAATTACATACTCACTACAGAAGTGATCACAGCTCTACAACGGTAAATGAGTGTTTGTACCTGCTTCTCAGGTGAGTCTCCAACTAACTTCCAGTCATTTGCTTTCAGATGATAAAGTTCATCAAACTTCAGACTGATGTCTTCTATGGAGAGCTGAAGAAGATCCCAGAAGCCAGCAAGATCCTGAGCCGTGGTTCTCGGGTTCGAGTTCACATTCTACACACACCACAGAACAGAAGAAAAGGAACGATTCCAAACATAACCTTTATAAAACTATTCACATGCTCCTTTATAATAACTCCCATTTACACACGGCATTTTCTGATTTGTCCAGAAGAGGGCGACTGAGTCTCGTTCACTCACAGTATAATGTTGGGCGATGTGTAATGATCAAGTGTGTAAAAGCAGCACTTATTGAATTAAGATGCTAATGTGATGCTCTGTTATTCTTACACACAGGCTTCTGTAGAACTGAAAGATTAGTGCAGTTATGCTGAGAAAAAATAATGCTTGCCAAAATCATTGACAGAAAACATCATAATTATGAAAGATGATGACATCTGTTTAGCTCATGATCGTGTGTGTTACCAGGTTTTGTTCACACAGTCCTCGAAACTGCTGGAACTTCTGAGACATGAGCAGCTGAGCGCTGCCGACTGCACTGCGAACCTTTTCCAACACTACAGAGAGAGAGAGAGATAAATACTTGATTCTGATTGGTCAATCATGGTATTTACTGTCGAATGAGCAGCAAAGGATGTAAAGGCTATAAATCAGGGGTGTCCAGCCGTGTTCCCGGAGGTCCAGTGTCCTGCACAGTTTAGCTCCCACTTGCCTCAACACATCTACCTGTCTACCTAACTCTACCTGTTTCTAGTCTACCTAGACTAGATTAGCCAGTTCGTTGATTAGCTGATTCAGGTGTGTTTAACAGGTGGAGCTGGAGGTAAACTTTGCAGGACACTGGGCATCCATGAGCAGGACTGGATACCCCTGCTATATACACAGGACTCATCTCTCTCGCTCTCCCTCACCCTCCTCTGAGAGATGATGTTCTTTGGTCTCTTGTTCCATCTGGTTGCACCATCCCTCCATCCTCCCAGTCTCTGCCTGCAGGAGCTTCAGGAACCAATGACCGTCCCGTCGGCATGCTGACATGCCTGTTGTCACTGTTGTCTGCTGGACAGGGCCTCCGTTCCCTGTTCCGTTCCCGCTCTCCAGCCAGGGGTCAGGTGGGGGCAGTGAGGAGGGGTCCAAGGCCGGGTCCAAACTCTCTGAGAAGGATGAGGAGCTACTCTGTGTGGTTGAACGATGGGTCAGGATCTGTCGGGAGGGGCCGCTGGTTGTCACAGCGACATCATTGTCATGGTTACCATTGTCAAGGGAGAGCTGGGGGGGCGTGTCTACTGATTGGCTGGCGCTGTTAACCATGACTTTCTTTTCGATGTGTTTGGAGTTTGATGGGAATGCTGTCACTGAGTTTAAAGAGAGATCCTGTGTGTCCGAGTCTGTCTCCTGCCGCGAGGCCATGCTGCTGGCGCGGCTGAACGAACACACACACACAGCCAAAACACATGAACACACACACACAAAGAAACACACAGGTGCACACAGACACAGGCACGCACACAATTAAATGGCTTGTGTGTGTGTGTCTTGTGTTGGTTATAACAATAAGATCTATAATGTGTAATAGTTCTGTCTACTGTCTTTACTGAAGCCACATTTGTTCTACAGGAAGTGAGAAACAGGAAGTGAGTAAAACTCACGTCCAGCCGCCCTCCACCTGAACACCGATGGACTGGAATCTGGCCAATGGTGGCGTCTCCACTTTAGTCTGGATTTCCTGAACACAGTCCACCTGAACACACATGTACAAACAGGTCAGGCTTTATGTTTTGCATTAAATAACTGATGAATACAATAGCAGCTCCATTGTGAAGCATTTACTCAGACACTCTTCTGATCATACACATACACTGCTGTTAAAACTAATGTCACATGAAGTGTTTTTACTGCCCAACTTTATTTGAGCATCAGTATGTGTCACATTCCTTCAACATCCTATTAAACTTTGAAATGTTTCCCCAACAAAGGCAATTAAAGAATTGTTTACAGCAGGGGTAACATGTTAGTCTATAGTATGTATTATTCACTGTGTTTTCTACTGCTGGTGATCTGTATTTGACACACGCGGGTGTGTGTGTGTGTGTGTGTGACAGGTCAGCTGAACACACTCACTTGTATTCCGATGGAGGAGAGTTTTCGTCGTGGTACGGGGTCTGCGGGGGGTTCGTCTGCAGCGAGTGCCTCCCCCTTCACCTGCTCATGGTGAGAGTCACGCAGAGGACTGGGAGAAATCACGACCGCCGCAGGGATCTGAGGGTCACGGGGGGCTGCTACAGGGAACTGGGGTCGTGACCCTTTGGCCAGACTGTTGGTCTGCGTGCTGTCCAGACTGTCAGAGGAGTTGCTGCGTCCTGATTGGCTGTTGACCTCGCTCTTGCGGTCGAGGTGATCAGGGTAACACTCCTGGGCAGACTCAGTGCTGCTCTGCACTGTCACAGAGATGAAGGGTTTGGACGTGGTTCGAGGGGGCACAGGGGGCGGAGCTACCTTCTTACAGGTGGTCATACATGTGGAGACTGCAGACACAAACAAAAACGAAGACAGAAATGTGATCAACTCAACACTCAATACAAGCATACAAACACGTGAAGCTTTTAAGGTAGTGTTCTCAAAACCTCTTCAGTAACAAGTAGCAAACACCAGAGGACAACACACACACACACCTTTGTGAAATGTTACAAATCACAAGTTACAAGTGGAGTTTATTGTCATTTCAACCATATACAAGTACACAGTAAAACGAAACGACGTTTCTCCAGAACAAGCTGCTACTTGCACCTTGAGGTACAAAGACTATGGGACAGACTATAAGCATACTAAGTCCCAGTGCAGAGAACAGAGAATTGTCGCATCTCTAACTGTTTTATCCTCAGAAATGCCAACAAGAAAAATCATAAGGAAACAAACTCACAACCACTTTCATAAGGTCAAATCTTTTGTCTAATCTGGTTTAAGTATGAAAGCAAACGCTGGACAGTGAAAAGGATCAGCCGTGTGTAATGACGTCTGCTCTTTAGCTCTTTAGCTGAACATTACTGCTTCTCTTCTACACGAGGATCATCTGGAACATTCCGGCTAATAATGATGGAAAACAACAATCTAAATCCTTTAAGACATCAGTAAGTAGCTTTAACTAGTCTGAAAACAAGAGCAACAGAAAATAACACAAACACACTCATTGTTCCTGTTGATTATTCAGTATTGAAGTGAAGAGAATCACATGAATCTGATGTGACCCTGTGTATGGCAATATATACACGTCCTTTGACCTTCAGTGTTGTAAACACATGACAACATGAAAGAAATAATGAGAAGACTGCTAATCCAGAGGAACATTTACCACAGTAAAAATGGGATGGTGGACAATGTAAAAATCACAATAAACCACATTTAAATATAATCATAAATACATTTTGACCACTTTGCTTAATGAGTGCTATTAGGATGTAAAGAGAATTTCAGTCATCATAACAAAAAATGTTTTTGTTACATAGCTACCCTGTCTTTAAACGTATAGGAGAAAGGGCACAAACAGGATTAACAAGAATATGATTAACAAATGTGAGTAATTCAGGCACAACCCTTCTCCCAGCTTTCTGTGGTCGGAAACGCTCTGGTACTTTCCCAGAAGAACAGAGTTACTAAGCACATAACATCCCGGGAATGACCCGGGAAACAATATTGGCATTTGAGAGTGTGAACCTTCTTAAAGGAATACTTCACCCCAAACTAAAAAATTGGCCCATAAGTGACTCACCCTCTAAGCATCCTAGAGAAAAATGACTCACTCGATCAGAATCAGAGTTTTATATCATTTTACAAGCATATTTAATCATATTCTGGTCATATATCTTCAGTTCGGTTCTGTTTGCTGTGGGTTCATGGCAATGCTAAAGAACACTAGACTCACTTTTAATTCATAATAATATTGGCCACTTTTCATTTTGGGGTAAAATATACTCATACAGCCAAAGTACATTGTATTTCAAAGGTTAAAATACTGTATCAAAGCAAGCAACTACAGAAAAACAAGATCCCAAACTTTCTGCACAAAAGTCCTGCTTTTCTGTTGCTCTTTTACATCTTATGACAGCACACCTCACCCGATGGTCACCATCAACCTCAGCTTTGGGTGTTCCTGAAGCTTCCATCATGAGTCACTAACTCTGGGTGTGATGGAGGTTTAGTAACTAATACAAGCGTTAATTACAGGCAACTGCTTACACACAGCCTTTATTTAAAGTGACACTGAGTTTATTACACAGACACTGAACCTGTGTGTGTTCTTCAAATCTGGAGCCTGTGCGTGTAAGTGCTTCAGATCACTGTTGCTATGGTAACACCACAGCAACAAGGCATCGCTTACTGCATCAGCAACTCTTAAATGCTGCAAAAACTAAAGATTTGACAATCACACACACGCGCGCACATTAACAGTAATGTTTGAAGCTGTAGGGATCAGATCAGTGGTAAAACAGTCTGTGGTATGATGAGGCTCAACACAGAAGCAGTGTTCCAATCACACATCAGTGAAGCATACGTGCCAGGCTGTGTTATATTTAGGCCAGAAGCTGTTCATCTTACAAGGCAGCATAATTATGCTCTTTGCTTTCTGTTAACAACCTTTGCAGTGTAGGTGGCTCACACAGAGCTAAACCACCTAGACTACACCCACAGAAATCCTATCTAAATAAAGCGCATACTACATTATGCATACTGCATGCTCTAGAAAACAGGTTCTGTGGCCTCAGATTCATACTTACAGCCACAGTAAGTGTGCACATTCATACAGGTAAGATCACCCATAAGTGCTCAGCAGCTGCTTCTAGATAAAGAGATGAAGGCAGAACGTAATGAGACTCATGGGAGACTTGTGCTTATCTACTGATTTCCAGGAACTGAACAACATGTATTTCAAAACACAGACTCCACTGTCAAAATATGTCTGATGCCACAGATGCTGAGGAACGCTAGAGTCTGTAACTGTATCCCACAGTGAAAACACTGAATTCACTGTGTGTTCTGCTCCAACACCCACAGTTAACAGTTAACACTCAACCCACTGTAGTGAAATACACACTGTTAATGCTTTCCATCAGCAAAACACATTGATCAACAGTTACAACATCCAGACAGCAGCTGACATCTGACAGCAGGACAAACTCCTCCATCACACTGTAACTATAATACACATATCGACAAAAAAATGAGAAAACACCATTAATAATCTAGTCCTAATAAACAACCATTATTGATCTAACCATAGAACATTATTACACGATCAATCATTTCAATACGTTTTAGTGTAAAACGAGAAACAGAAGCGAAAGTCAGTCAGGAAACAACCTAAAACGCCAAAAAGATTTGAAAAACAACACAACACTACAGCCAATAAGCTAAATATACACACGTCCACTGAATGTAGATGTTATGAAGACATGCGTGTATTAAAGTCGATCTCCAGCTCAAACTAATAAAAGCTGTGACTCTCACCTCTGCAGCTCATATAATGACATGTGTATGAATACACCATCATCATCTGCGCGTCCACATCGCGGACACACGCGTGCGTGACATGCAGCGGAGGATTGTTGAAAGAAACAACGCGTCGGATTTCACGACTGGACAAACGAGCTGTCAGTCAATACTTTCCGCGCACATGACTGGACAACATACCGATTGATCCCGCCTCCTACATGTGCAACGTTATAAACCACGCCCCGTTCCGTTCTGCTGTATTACTGAATGAACCTCCCTCCACCACAACCCCCCCACTGAAAATCACATCTGAGAAATCATTAAAAGCTCCAAAGAATGTAATGTGAAAGAAAGACAACAAAGATAAACACAGAGTGATATGAAGTAAATATATATATAACGTTAAGATGACTGTAAGTTACTTTATAGGAATACATGAGGGAAATTGTATATCTTAGCTCCTGTAACTGTATCTTCACCATGTATAATATCATTTTCACTTTTACAAATTTATTTTATTTTTTTATTTATATTATGGTCCTGTGGTCTTACATTATTTCATAATAATCCATTAAACGTATCCTATAATATTAGCTGATTAAAAGCACATAATAATTATAAAAAAGAATGATCACAACACAGTTTACACAAACGCACACAGACACAATGTAAACACAATGTTTTACAGTGTTTGAAACACCTCACATTAAGATTAGCCTATAAATCGTTTTATTATGTTCATCTCTGTTGGCTGTTTGAAGGCTTAGCATTATTTCTGCACTCACCTGTGCTGTTGCTGTACGTGCGGACGGTTGTTGTCGTGGTGGGTGGCGGCGAATCAGAATCCAATGACGCCGTGTCATCGTCATGGGAACAGCCTGCCTGGATGGCACGCAGGTAACTATGACTACGGGAGCGGAAGCATGTGGGTATATCAGGAGGCTCACAGGAGCGAGAGATGTTCTCCAGATCTTCTCCATAATGATGCTGACTCAGATCTATGTCCCGCACCTGCACAGACACACGCAGCTCATGTGATGCACGGCACGAGGCCGTCTGATCTGTGATTGGTTAATTATGTCATACGGGTTTAAACCACGTGAGGGGGAGAGTTTTATATTGTTGGGGAACTGTTTCTTTAAGACCCTTAGTTGAGATTATATAGTCCACTGTGTGAAATGTTGCAAAACTGTCTAATATTTATCAAGGTGATTCTGTATCATTGTGACACTTGCTCCAGTATTCAGAAAGTCATTTCTGTAATCACTCTCGTCTCAATCATCCTCTGGGCTTCTTATCTCAATTAAAGAAATGACAATTAGGGCAGATAATGAGCCCATTTCAAGTTGTTTAGCAGAAAAGCACTTCTACTGGCTTCACGCAGAGGGAAAAGACTCTTTAAAACAAACTGCATTGAGAGACTTCAGAGGACTTCAACAACACTGAAGCAAAACCAAAAACATGGCAAAACAAAGTTGTGTTCACTGGCACGCGGGATAATGTCTGTGTATTGTAATGAAGTCAAAGGTCACACAGACGTCTGACCTGACTGAAGCAGCTGCTGCGCCCCAGCGTGCTGCAGCCTTGGCTAAACTCATCATCATCCCAGTTTGGGAATGGAGAAGCTCCTCCAATGCAGTTCAAATTATCCAGGCTTGGATTCCCAGAGAACTCTCGCAGAGATGGAAGACAACTGAGATGAGGAGCACAGTGGGTCACAGAGAGAGAAGATGAGCACAAGATCGTCATTTAGAGTCAACAGCTCAAGATTTGCATTCTTTATAACCTTCATTTTCTTCTACAGCTGAATCAGATGGAAATAATGAAGCCATAATACCGACCCGAGGTTTATTCACTAATTTAGAAACTTAATAATAAAAAAGAATAATAATGCAACTCATTCTCTCATCCATCACACAGCAGAGCAGATGGACAGTGTTCAGATCAACACATCTAGCTGGAAAACAAAATGATTGTCCTAAAAATAACACACTGTATATTATATTACATTGCTTCATTAGAATTAAGACACTATACAATTAGACTGAAGCACCACAGCTAATGGACAATCAGTGAAGCACCTACTCAGAGCGATGGACAATAAGGGCGAGCAACAGCAGATTCAAACTCTGAGGGGGCTTTCTCTCTTTTCAGAACTCAGTTCAGAACCAACTGTAACCCTTCCCCTCATCCTTACTCCACTGAGAAAGCCACCAAAGAGTTACAGAACCGAGAGCTGTACACAGAGAACTATGCTTCTCAGAATAGGAGAACTGTTTTATGAATGAGTCTTGACCAACTGCAAACGAATTTTTAATCAGTGCTCCTAATTTGAGAGAAATTCCGGCCCGACTGCTTTACAGCAGCACGCTGGTGTGACGGCTCCAGTGTGCGGTCAGTGAGGAGCTGCAAAGAGTCTGACAGACAGGAGCAGTCTCCTCACTGCACTAACCTGACAGAGCGTCCAATCTGCTGAAGGGTAGTGATGCTGTGAAGGGGGGACCAAAGAGCCTCCAAATCCCCCTGCAGCATCGAGTAGTCCAGCAGACGGCTGGAGAGAGGCAGGAGTAGAGGGTAAGACCAGGGGTTGGTAAAGGGGAGGAGCTTTACAGTGCAGTAAAGGCAAAAGGGGAGGAGCTTTAAAGTGCATTAAAGGAAGTTAGGGTAGAAGACCAAGGAGGAGAAATTAAGGATGTTGGTTAAAGGAATTTTAAATACAGAGGACCAAAGAAACAAAAAATATTTATAAAAGAAGCACATGAGAGTGATCAGGAAAGGGAGCTTAGACACTACAAATGCTTTTGGGGCATTTTTGACTCTTTATTTAAGAACATATATGCTAAAGAATATATTGTTAAATACTACAGTTAAATACTAATTAATCAGACACACCAATATTATTCTGTGCTAATCTTTATTGGTTGATTTTCAAAAATCACTACATTAAGTCGAAACATTAAGGCATCACTGTGTCAGTTATTTTCCTGGAGCTGTTTACATGTGAAATTACAGCAGAAAATAAGGAGAGAGAGAGCATATGGTGGACGAGCGAGAGGCTAGCTGTGCTTAATGTAGCATATGAACAAGCACAGCTGGATTCTGAGTGTGTGTGTGTGTGTGAGAGAGAGAGAAATAAACAGAATGTGATTCAGAAAGCATAAAGTCAGCGCACACCTCAGGCAGACTGTGGCAGTCTGACAGACCACCAGTGTCATTCTCTGTGTTTATACCCTAATATATCTCCAGCCATCAGACACACACAGAAGTTTGCTGGGGTTTGTGTGGACTACAGCGAGACATCAGGTCATATATTCAACCATATGATCATGTTAGTAAGTTAAATATTGACTTTTAAAAGCGAAGACATGGACATACACAGTGAGTTTGTAAAGCTACAGTGTACAGCAGGAGTTTGTAAAGCTACAGTGTACAGCAGGAGTTTGTAAAGCTACAGTGTACAGCAGGATTTTGTAAAGCTACAGTGTACAGCAGGAGTTTGTAAAGCTACAGTGTACAGCAGGAGTTTGTAAAGCTACAGTGTACAGCAGGAGTTTGTAAAGCTACAGTGTACAGCAGGAGTTTGTAAAGCTACAGTGTACAGCAGGAGTTTGTAAAGCTACAGTGTGCAAAGGCAATCCTGTCAAACAGCAGAATTGTCTTTGCAACTCCATACTTTAAAATAACTTCATTTTTAGGAATTTACATTAAGTATTTATTTTGATAACAATCATAATAACTGACTGAGGTCCAAACAACAAGTTGTTTATTATTTATTTATATATGTTGATTCATAAAAGCCTAAATCACAAAAATCCATGATGGATAAAATTAATTAATAAAAAACGCATTTGTTTCTCATTCGATATGAGAGTTTATTTCTCATTTGTTTCTCATTCGATATGAGAGCTTATTTCTCATTTGTTTCTCATTCGATATGAGAGTTTATTTCTCATTTGTTTCTCTTTCGATATGAGAGTTTATTTCTCATTTGTTTCTCATTCGATATGAGAGCTTATTTCTCATTTGTTTCTCATTCGATATGAAAGTTTATTTCTCATTTGTTTCTCTTTCGATATGAGAGTTTATTTCTCATTTGTTTCTCATTCGATATGAGAGTTTATTTCTCAGTTGTTTCTCAGGGAGTCTCTCCTTATTTGACCTACAAGACCTACAAACTGTGTTTTCTTACTTTCTTGAAGGGAACTGGTCGCTGAGTGACTGCTGTGTCGCTCGTAAGTAGCTCTGTCTGCGGGCAGAGGATTTGGGTGAGGGTTTGGGACTTTCGTCTGAGTCATCACTGTCCTCCAGGTCGGCCATGGCTTTAACGTAGCTGCCGCTGCGCATGCGTCTGCAGGGGATCTCCCCCATCGGGCCACTTCTGCCCAGAGTGCCCATCCACTCACCAGTCGAGGGCATCTTAAAAAATCATCACACAAGAATGTAAATATATATGTATATACAGTATGTAGGAAGCGTTTTATACTGTTCTTGTGTTTTATCATTTATTCTATCAGTCTCTGATTACTCACCCTCCCTCGAACCTCCAGGAAATGGCAGCCCAGATCCTGCTGTACTGACTTAGACTTCAGTAAAGTGCGATCCAGAGTGGCCGAACCCTTCTGGCACATTTGCCTGGTGGGCCCTAAAGTCAGTGTGGACCAGGGTCCCCCTTTACTAAAGTTCCCATCAAACATCACCCCTCTCCCTCCCCCACCACCAGGAGCCGGGAGTGCAGGGAGCGCCTGGTGCTTCAGGTCACTGTTACTCTTTGAAGATTTCAGCGTGTGCTCGCTGATGGTGCTGTAGCCCTGCATGAAGTACCTGGATGCCACCTGACTGTCTGGCCCAGGTCCTGATCCCGCTGATGGCCGGCCCAAAGTCATCATGGCCGCAGGGTTTCTATAGTTACTGATATCACTGTCCAGGTCATCGGAACTCCAGTATCCAGACATGTTGGATCGCGGCCTCCGTTTGGCAGTTCCTTCATTCTTGGCCCGGTCTTTGCTTTTGCTTCGCTGATGCTTGT
>JAZGTJ010010952.1:205-17484 GCA_036877575.1 Botia almorhae
GGTTAGGTTTCTTTAGCAGTGGGGTTACCCTAGCCTGCTTAAATGAAGTGGGGAAGATGCCAGTGAGGAGAGATGTATTAATTATATGAGTAAGAGCTGGTGTGACTGTGGGGGAAATGGCTTGTAAAAGATGAGATGGGATAGGATCGAGTGGGCAGGTGGTAGGATGGCTGGATGACACAAGTTTGGAGACCTCAGAGTCAGAGAGCTGAGAAAAAGAAATGTGTTAGTGGAGTTGCTGGTGTAATATTGATGTCAGTATGAGGTGTGGCAAATTAAGCACTGATTGTTGCAGTCTTGTTGATGAAGAATGTAGCAAAGTCATCAGCAGAGAGTGATGAGGATGGAGGTGAGGGAGGAGGACAGAGGAGGGAAGAAAAGATTTTAAATAGCATGCGGGAGTTAGGAGCATTGTTAATTCTGTGATGGAAGTATGTCTTTTTAGCAGTAGTGACAGCAGCAGAGAAGGAAGCCAGAAGAGATGTTTATTCATTTGATATTTAATCAGTTATTTTTTGGTTGTATTTGATTACGCATTCCTAGTGGTAATTATCTTGGTTAACATTTATTTTTACCATTATCATTCAGCTCTAGTCCTGTTTTATGTTATTATTTATTTTCTGATTATTGTTGTTTAACCTAAATCTGTTTTGTTCTTGTTGCCCTTGTGTGGCCAGTTTGCGTTCTGTTAATTTAGCTCGTGATTGGCTTATTTTAGTCATTTAAATAAAATTTTGGTTTGATTCCTGCTGTCTGCTCCTGGGTTCTTCCTGTTCACAAACCTGACACCTACAGCTCTATTCAAATGGCTTTGTTTAATAGTAACATATTGTGTCAGCGGATAATGGTCCATGACATTACCTAAATAAGCTTATAAATAAAACAAAGCATTCTGATGAGTCATACAAGGATCAAACAGAAGATAATGACATGGGAATTGTTTCACAGTGCGTATTTGCATATTGTTTCCTCCATGTTTGTATTTTAATAATTATTTCATTTCTTTAGCTAACTACTGACAAATAAAGAAATCATTTTGTTAACTGACCCCCTGCATTGGTCACACAACACTCATGAGCTATCGTGATTTTATATTATTTTGTGGCTTAAATTATGACAAATTTGCGATGCCAAGATATCTGTAACCAGCAACCAGAGATAAAGCATTTGAGAATCTGTTAATGTTTGTGCCAATCTAGTTCTCTTTCACCGTCTTGTGAAAGAGATGATGGGAAGGGCATTCTCGTGAATGTGACTTCACTAGAGGATCAGCCAGATGTGATTCTTTTTCTCGGCAGGTTAGCTGTCTATTTTTCTGCAAGCCGCCCACGCTCACTATCTTCTTCTGGCTGACTGCCTTTCTGTGTCTTTTCCTCCTATGTCGCTCTCTAAATCTGCACCGGCCTCACCTGGGGGTAACCGGTCGCATGCCTGCCCGGCCGCATGTGGTGCCCTTATTGCCACAAGGGATACCCATCCTTTCTGTGTGGTTTGCAGGGGCCTCAAACGCTCAGGAAGCTGTCGATTTCCCAGACAACTGTAGTCATTGCCTGGCGCTCCCAGATAAACTACACCACTGCAGACTTGAAGTGGCCCTGACACAAAGCGTCGAATTGGGCCTGTCCGACTCTGATGGAGAGAAAGGCGATGTCGACGCCCACCCGGGGACCTCTTGCAGTGCAACCTCCTTGAGCTGAGCCAACCGTTGATGAAGACACCATCCCACCATCTGTAAACCCTCAGTCCACTGCTCCTGCTGCCGTGCCCCAGTTGGTCCTTGTCGAGGTTTGTGGGCGAGCTGCCACCTCAACATTGAATGGCTTCTTTACTTAGCGCTTCTGTGCACTGTCTAATGCACTGTGGCTTAATCTGTCTGGGCTTCCCGACAACGAAAAGTGAAGCATCACTGGAGCGCAGGTTGAGCCTGGCCAGGCCCCTTTTTATCCTGCCGTCGCTTTTATGCAGAAGAGATGCTACAATAAAAAGGAAGACCAGGCTTTTAAACTTTGTCTTCCTAGGAAGTCTGCACCACACCAGACAGGCTCTGTGCAGCCACCTAACCCCCATGCTAGGGAACGTCATCACCATAATACAGGCAGGGCTAAAACCCACAGCAATAGGCCACCCGCCCAGCAGAATAACCCCCTATCTGCTAAGCCTTGGAGAAAAATCTCTTTTGGCGCTGCCGCAGTGAAGAAACCCCCTAACCCCCCTCCTTCTGAACCGAAAAACACAAGCGGCTGGCCTGATGTTTTCCAAGAGGGGGTTTTGAGTCCACATTTACTGGCTGCCAGCTTTTCAGACTCTCGTTCTGCCCTTCTTATTCCCCCATTCAAGAAGCAAAGGGTTTCTGTTTGCAGGGTCAGTCCTACCCTGCCCGTGGGTGCCCACCCAGTGTTTGAAAGGGCTTCACTGTTCTCTGTGTTGCCCAGCAATCATGCTGCGCAAAGTGCTTATGACAGATGCATCCTTAACAAAATGGGGAGCCACTCAGGAGGGCAAAACAGTGAACGGTGTGTGTGGTCAAACACACTTCAGTCAGCCCATATAAATTACCTGGAGCTCCTCACTGTATGGAAGGCTCTAAGACATTTTCTGCCCCGTGTGCTGGTCCACTGCGACAACACCACAGCTGTAGCACATATAAACCACCAAGGAGGGATGCGTTCCTTCAAGCAGGCGGCACTTCTGTCATTACAAGCCACCCATGTGCCAGGCATTCTGAACAGGGGCACAGACCTTCTGTCGAGGGGAAACCCGCTCTATGGAGACTGGCGCCTCCACAATCAGGAAGTGGGTCTGCTGTGGCGGAGATTCGGTCAGGCTCCCAAATATCTCTTCACCTTTCATGAAAACTCCCATTGTCCTATGTTTTTCTTGCTACAGGACAAGGATGCGCCTTTCGGCATGGACGCACTAGCCCATCCGTAGCCTCACATGCTGCTCTACTCTTGCTTCCTCAAATGCTTGCTCTACACTCAGACACCTGTCCCAAGAGAACAGGGAAATTTACCACCCACACCCAGACAGGGTGGCTCTTTGGGCCTGGCCCGTGAGAAAGCAAACTTAAACACATTGGGTCTCCCCTCACATGTTATTCAGAATGCTAGGGACTCTTCCACATCCTCCGTATATGACTGTAAGTGGGTTATATTTGAGAGATGGTGTGATGGTCATCAGCTGATTCATATCAGTGCTCGGTCTCTGATATATTTAGCTTTTTGCAAGACCTTATAGATAAGGGTAAATCCTTTTCTACTACTAAGGTCTATTTATGTTTGGTTTTATGGCACAATGGTGGGGCAACACCCCTCTTTTTTCACAAAAACAGAATTCAAAGAATTCACAAAACCATTTCATCTTCACAATGTGATATGTTCCCACAGAACTACATAACTTAACCCAGCATACCATGGATCCAAATTTGCTCCTGCAGCATTCCTAGGTGCCAGTTCATGGCTTACTCCACCACAGTTCCTGAATAATTCTTCTCAGCTTCATTCTGAAACACAGGAATCATTTGAAGAATCATTTATTTCCAACCTAAGATTCTGAAATATCCAACCTCAGATTCTGTGTTTGAACTGTACTGAAATTTCCAAGTTCTTAGCAGATTATTAAACTTCAACACTCTCATCAGAGCAAGTTCTTTTAGTTCTAGCAGTTCTTTCTCCAAATGCTTACAAGATGATAGCTGCAGAGTATTGCACATCTGCTACAAAGGCCCTTTCAGAAGTATGCATCCTTCAGGTCTATGAAGGCAAACCAATCCTGCTGAAGAATCGTCTAAATGACATGATTCTGCCCAATTCAGGGTATGCAGGCAACAGAATTGGTTGCAGCCTGCCCCCTCTCGGCCAGTTGAACGATTTCTGCTGCATCCTTCAGAAAAGTGTGGCAACATCGCTCCGCAGGACAGAGGCCTCCTGGGGGGGATACCGCTGAACCTGGACAGGGGCTGAGTGAACTGAATCACATAGTCGAAATGGATTGTCCTGAGGAGTCACTGTGACGCACTGGAGAGTGTTGCACTGGGGTTAAGGGACCCTCCACATCCTCCTCTGACCTGCTGAAGTGCCCAGGGGGAAATTTAGCTGAGAATAGGATAAAGCAAACCACTGCTGAATGCACCATAATTACACAGAAGGAAGAAGATGAAACACAACCAATAGATTTAAGGCATCGGGACAGCAGCGTCTGCAAGGCTTGCTCCGTCTGCATTGCTTGCTCCTGCACCCTTTCCTTCTTTTAAGGTGATAATGTGCACCATCCTGTCCTATTTTCTATCAAGAACAGAGGTCTTGATGGTCATTCATAGGATCTCCGGTGGACAACTTGACGGAGTTGAATTCTAAGTATCCTTATATCCTGAATGATCAGAGATGTCTCTTATCCCTCTTTTACCTCCTTTACTCTGACTTTTCAGGAAATATAAGTAGAAGCTAAAGGAAACTGTTTTTCCCTGAAGGGTATAGGTCTCTTCATACATCATTGGAACTGTCAATTATTTCTCTGTGCTCTGTTTAAACATTCCAATAACATCTTACCTGAATAAACTCTCAACTTACAATTTGATCTTCTGTGTTTTCTCTGGCAGCCCTTGAGGATAATAGTAATTTTCATTAATAGCAATTATGGCAATTTTTTTGAGAAATGATTTATCCTCTCAGAGTGGTCTGTATACATTGACAAGTTTAACTTAACTTTGTCACTAGTTCCTTTTACTAGGATATATCACCTTTTTATATCAGTGATTTCAGAAAGCAATTAAAAATTAAATTTATTTTAAATTCAGGAGTTCCCATGCAATCGCAAATTACCATAGATATTTGGCGTGCTGTCTGGGGGGAGTGCTCCGAGCTCGGAATGTGGCCTGAACCCAGAATACTCCCCACATCCTGGACTTAGGTAAATACCAGCCAAGAGTGAGGCGATGGGGTGGCGGAGGGATGCTGCAAAACTGTCATGTGACAGAGGTGAGGGACAGCTATATATACGCACTCCTGTGCAATGATTGGTTGGATTATATGACTGTGCTCCTCCCAAACTTTGTTAATAAAACTTAATTTCACAAGTTCGCACTAACACGCAATCGCAAATTATCATACATGCATATTTGGTGTGCTTTCCGGAAGGGAGGGCTTTGAGCACGGAATTTGGCCCGAACCAAGAGTACTCCCCCAAAAAGCTGAATAATTACTGGACAGCCGCGGAAAGAAACCCCCCCAAAAAGTAAAGTGAATACAAGCGAAGTGAAGGCATTATTACAATGCTTATATTACACTACGCAACCAGAAGGGCCCTCACAGCACCCTCGTAAGTCCCGTCCGCGGTCAGGTAGCTTGGACATAAACGAAAGCGATGGTACTAGCAATTAAAGGATTCTTCATATCACAAAATTGCTTGATTAATTAATCAGGTGTGAATGGTATTAAATAAATACATGGAAAATCTGAAGCGAAATTGAAGAAAAACATGGGGAAGATAAGGAATAAAGAACGTAACGGAAGGGAAGCAGAATAAGGGCGTAACGAAACACAGAATTTGACGGGAGCTTTAGGGAAGATGCTTGCAGCATCAGACAGGTAAACTCAGCATTATACATTTTTTTAGAAATTAATTTCCGGTGACACTTCCCCTTCCCCCGCAATTAACAATTCACAAACCTCCCTCCTCAAAGGCTTTCAAAGAAATTACCCCACCCACCCCAATACCAGCCTATTACTATTAGCATACCAGCTGCATTTACACCCTCCATCTCTGCCATCACTCCATTAACAGCTTGCACTCTCAACACAATGTTCCTCTTGGCCTTTGGTTTTCTTTGCTGCTACGACTTAACCATCACTTAACATTAACTTCAACCCTAATATCCATCCTATCGCAGGCTTGCAGGTTTTGGATAATGAAACAATCGCTTTCTTTATTAAAGCAAAACATATCAAGCAAAAAAGGTCACTTCATTTATATTTTCAATCCCATTCAACTGTATCACTTAATCTTAAATTACCTGCAGCACAGACGTTTGTTCCCCGGTTCAGTTTCCAAACGATCCACTTTTCATGTATGACTCCAATCACCCTGCAACAAGATTTAAAAACACTTAAAACTAGTTCTCACTAGTTCTCACAGCCGCTCTAAAGAGTCTCTTAAAGAGTCTCAAAATCAAATTCAAGCTTTAGGCCACTGGTCATCGGAAGCTTTCAAAAATTATATCAGATCCAGCCACATCCGAAAAGCTGTGAGCATCTCCTTCATCCCATCGGATGTTGCAAAGGTCCCCACCATAAAACAGAGAAACCGTTTCCAAATTTTGGTTTTCTCAAAATTTACGTCTGTACGCAAGAACACTTCAGATTCAACTGCCGGCAGGGTTTACCCGTCTGATGCTGCAAGCAAAAGCTCCCATCGGATGCTGCGACAACCCTGCACATACACATTTGTTAGTACTTTATAATGGAAACAGAATCATCATTAAAAAATAAAATTTGCTTAGCAACTAATTCTGCAATGCTTTTATTTTTTAAATAAATAAGAAATAATTTTTACTATATTTCCCCCTTTCATAGACTCTAGTCTATGACCCAAATATGATTAATCAACTGTATATATATAAGCACGATAAAGCAATGAAGCAAGCCTTTGTATGCTTTTCTTACATTATACTCATCCTTCATACCATGGGAGAGATCTGTTTTTATACCTTCAAAATTCTTTTTATCCTTCATTCAAATTATACTTGCATATAATAAAACGTTTCCCGTAGCTCATAGCAAGGATTGAAGAATACAAAATGTATTTTGCTCTACCAGGCACTCTGCTCAGAGACTTTTGCTAGCATTTAAATTTTCTATATGTGTAAGTATAAAAAGTGCATCTTCCAGCTTGATCTTCAACCCAGTAACTTTGTGTTATGTGGAGGGTCTGTGTGAGGGAGGGGAGAGGTTACTAGCACCTCGCGGCTGGTCCCTCATGCCAGAGTATTCGCATCCTCTTTATCATTTACAAGTTACACTTGTATTAATCAATCTCAAGATCAAGCCCTTAATACAAGGTATACGACAACATCCACATACTACTAATATAGATATGCCCACTCCTAGTGACATTAGTACGGAGGTCATGAGACCACTCCATTTTACAAACCATTTTTCCATAGCTTCCATGCTTCCATCTGGGGTGGTATTATTTGGAATGAATGTACAACAAGCTCCACCTATCATCTGACAAACACCCCCTTTCTTAGCCAACAACATATCTAAAGCTATTCTGTTTTGTTGTGACATTTACGAGGTTAGCCCTAGTTGTTCTGCAATAATGTAAAAAATAAGCGAAAAATTAAAAAGAAAATTAAGCACAAGGCAAAACTTTAAAAGGAATTTTAAACAAACAACCTTAGAACATACAACTAAACTAGAATGATAATCAACAGAGAACATTAACGAGTACTCAGGGAACAGACTGGGCTAAATGGAAAACTAAGTTAGAAACATTTAACATATAACACGGACTACACTTCTATTCAAAACAATATGCAATTAGCCATGTGCTTCCACAAGTAACACACACCCAGAGCGTGAGTTTAAACTCCGACTCAAATCGGACCTTAAGCAATGCGGAATGAGTCGGACTCTAAGCCCCGTGCTCTAACATGTAACAAAACAGCGTCAGGATCCTGGCAAAGGGCGATCCCAGACTAGACAAAAGCCAGGATCCTGACAGAACCCCCCCTCAAGGGATGCACCCTGGGCTCCCAAGGGAAGAACCACTGACTGAAGGGAGGGGGTTCAACATGACAAGACTATGACATGGACAGACAGGCGAACTAAACACCACAAGGGCGTGCAGACAATGAAAGACCAGACAGGAACAAAACATGAGACAAAACAGGCAGGACATTGGACAAGACGGGCACGATATTTAACAGCACACACAAGACATTGGACAGGACTGGAGACACTTTAGACAGGACGGGGACGACAGACAACAAGGCGGGCAAAACAGTAGGTAAGGACACTCTAAGGGCATTAACAGAATTACAAAATAAAGGCAAGGCAATTGAAACAGGATTAACAAAACTATTAAATAAAGGTAAAATAGGGAAATCCGGCACGCCGACCGGAGGGAAACCCAGCACGCCAACCGGAGGGAGTCCTGGTGCTGGCACCTTGGGTAGTCGGGCCCTGGACTGGTGGGCACCTCTGGGCAAATGGACACCTCGGGACTGGGCTCTGGACTGGTGGGCGCCTCTGGGCAGATGGGTGCCTCGGAGCAGATGGGCGTCTCGGGACCGGACTCTGAGCAGGTGGGTGCCCCTGGGCAGATGGGCGCCTCGGGACCAGGCTCTGGGCTGGTGGCTGCCTCTGGGCAGATGGCCGCCTCGGGACCAAGCTCTGGGCAGGTGGGCACCTCTGGGCAGGACTGAAAGACAGACAGACAAACAGACTAGAATGGATACAAGACAGGCACAAGAACAGACTGGACAGGCATGTCAGACACATCAGACACTGGAGTGGAAGACCTAGCCGTCGCCAAAGCCACTGCCCATCTGATCCAGCTGGGACCAGTAAGTCTAATGGAGGACTCCACCATCTGCCAGTATGGCAGCTGGACCAGATTCTCCCTCACCGAATAAGGAGGGAGATAATCGAGGCTCATCTCTCCCTTGATATACCTTTATGTACGCTCACATTCCTATTGGGAACACTGTTTTTTCTAGTTCCTCTCCAGGTGCAGTTCTCGGTCTGGATTCTGTCTGCAAAATAGCTTTATGGTTTCTCATTTATGCATTCACATACACATCCAATTCTTTTTCTTTTTTTTAAATCTGTTATATCTTTAATTTTAGTTTCACACTGATCAGTTCTAAACATTTGTCTTCCCATTACCATTTCATGAGGGGACAAACGTGTTCTCTATTGGTTCCAGAACGTATAGCCATTAATGCAATCGGTAAAGCTTATACCCAATTCAATTTGGTCTGTGCACAGATTTTTGACAATTTAGCTTTTAAGGCGCCGTTTATTCGACCATTCCCTGGGACTGTGGATGGTAAATTGATTCAAATTTAGGTTCAATGCCCAAGTAGGCCTTTGACTGGCTGTATCATTTCTACAAAATCCATTACTTGGTGTACCAATTTCCTTTCTGTGTATATTTTACAATTGTTCCAAAATTGTTTACAAATTCAGCAATTTTGGCTTGCATCCCTGGAAACCAGAAATGTCTTTTTCTGAGGATGGATCTATCATCTCCCCCTTTTCACAATGGTGACTACCATTTGCATTTAACATTATAATTAGAACCATGTTTTAGCTTGATCAATATTTTTTAAGATCACATAAGGGTTTGGCACCACTGGACTGATTTCCTCAACCACCTTTTTTACTGCCTGTAGCATTCCTTCTATTACTAGTCTGATTCCTGTGACAGCTTCATCGGCCCTTCCCTGTTTATTCTGACAGCTACCCCTTTTGATGTTATTAGAATTCCTTTAGTTTTTACCTCTGTGGTTTTCCATAGCTCAAATTTTTATCATCATCACCTTGTTCACTATACAGTACTGTACAATTGTTTGGAACCTTGGCTCTCTCCATTTAACCTCACAAGCTATTTCAGTGGCTTTTTGTGTTAGGTTTTTTTAATTTTGGTGCAACTTATAATTTGGTTCTTCCCAATCAGAATTTGAAATTGCCACATTCTCCTCTACAGTGTTCTCCGTGCACCCCTATTGTCTCCACAGGTTTTTAGAACACTGGCTTCTCCTGTGTCCTATCTCTCCACATCCCCAGCATGTGTCTAGTTGCCCATTAAATGGTACTCTTTTCCTATCATTATCATTACTTCCTCTTTCCTTAAAAGCACCTCTTTCTCTGTCTGCCCTGTTGGGATATGACATTTACTACCACCGGCTGAGAGGGCTCTGACCTGTCATGATTTTGGTTTTTGATTACAGCATGTTTCATTTGGGAATTGGTTTGGTTCAGTGCATGTGTATCCTCCCCTTTCTTCCCAGCCTGTGTCATCACAAAGTTTCCCTTATAAGTGTTAGCCTTTTTCTTTTCTTCTAGGCTTGCCTGAGTCAGCTTTCTAGTGATTTCCTTAGACTGCTGATCTAGGTCTCTTTCCTGCTGCTGGTGTCTGGAGGCATGATGTGTGACAGTCTCTACCCATTGGGTGTAAGGCATTGCAACTAGTCCAAGTGTGTCATAGAGTTTGTTTTGCACCGATTTTGGTAGGGCTTCAAAGATGCTTTTTCTAAACAGTCTTGTTTCAAGATTCCTTGGGTCTTGATTGTGGTCCCTCTGCAACCACTTGACTTTTCCAGGTGGCAATGTGTTTTGCCACCCATGCAGAACAGTCATCGTTCCCCAGTGGAGGAGGGTATAGTTTGGCACTGTCAACTTTCAAAGGACAGCGATTTCTCAGGGCTGACCATAGGCATCCCCTGTGATTATCCAGACTCTGGCCATCAAAGTTGGAGACACCCACACACTGAGTCAAACCAGCTGTTTTTAGGACTTCTGCCATTTCTTGCAGGCAATAAAGCTTTCACATCTCCTATTGCTAATGCCCGCCCTTGTGTTTCTTTTTCTAAAACGCCTATCCATGGCCCAGCACCATCCCTCAGTGATGGTAGCAAAGTGATCATAGTTTCAAGTCTCTATGTGCCCATGCTTCATACACTACTCTCCTACCTTCTACTTCTCAGTGGGTATTGACCTGGATCTAACCTAAAGCATCTTCCTGACCTGGTTATTCCTCTAATAGGTGATAGAACATAAGGTTCTTTTGGATAGAAATCTGGTGATTCTTCTTCTTCCTCTTCATCTGTTGTTTCTATCATTGCTGTTTTTTGTTAATTTAGCTCCCATTTTTATTAATCTTTCATATTTTTTCTGAGCTTCTTAGTTTGAGCTATGCTATGGTTTGCGTCGCTTGGGGTTGATAAAAGCAGTATTCAACTGTTATATCAGTTCAATCATCTTATCTAATCATTCTGTTTTTTCTCTCCCTGTCTTTTACTTTCAACACTTGTCTCTACTAATCTTTTATCTCTATTCTCTTCTAACTCTTCTGCTTGCGTCTGACTTCCTTGCCTGCTGGGAGGGACCACTTCCTCTTCCTCATCTGAGTTTGTCAGCTCTACATTCCCTTCTATCTCTACCACTACCTTTAACACAGGGTACATCCCTTCTCTATAGGGGGGAGGATATATGGTGGACTCCACCCATTTATCATGATGGTGACACCTCTTTTCTTGCACAGGAGTTGGAGGTGGGGCTGATGGGAGCATTAATTTCTGATGTTTTTTTTCTCCTGAGCCTCGTTTTTATGCTATTGTCACGGGTTAAGGATCACACGACAAGGCAGGCCCGGGAAAAAGCCTGGGAGGGTGGGTTTATTACGATGCAAAGAAATTATGAATTAGACAGGTGCGCTGAGAATGGCGTGGCTCCGGGTGCTCCGTGTGTCCGTGGAGAGTGGGTGTCCAGATGTGCTCCAAAGCTGACGGGCTGACGAGCGCGAGGAACCAGCGAGTTACCCTGGCATTGGTGTCCTTGGCCTAGGAGGTAGTAGCGCAGCTCCAGGACTGCCCACTTAATGGCCAGGGCTTTCCTCTCCACTGCGGCATAGTTCTTCTCGGCCGGGGACAGCTTCCTACTGATAATAGGTAGATAATAGGATGCTCCTCACCTTCCTGGACTTGGGACCGGACCGCCCCCAGTCCGGTGTCGGAAGCATCCGTCTGTAGCAGGAAGGGGCAGCTGAAGTCCGGGGTGCAAAGCACAGGTGAGGAGGTGAGCGCCGTCTTGACCCAGGCGAAGGCTTCCTTTGCCGCTGGGGTCCATATTACATTTTCCGGCTGCCCCTTCCTGGTTAGGTCTGTCAGGGGGGAGGCTAGAGAGGAGAAGTCAGGAATAAAACAGCGGTAGTATCCCGCCAACCCCAGGAAGGCACGTACCTGGGTCTTCGTCTGGGGCCTTGGAGCGCCGAGGATGGTTTCCACCTTTTTCTCCTGGGGGCGGATAAGGCCCTGGCCGACTTGGTACCCCAGGTACTTGGCTTCAGAGAGTGCTAGGTGACATTTCTGGGGGTTGGCGGTTAGTCCAGCCTGCCGGAGCTCCGAGAGCACCCTCCATAGGTGGTCCAGATGTTCCTCCCATGCCTTGGAGTGGACCACCATGTCGTCCAGGTAGGCGGCTGCGTAGGCTTGGTGGGGCCGCAGGAGGATGTCCATCATACGCTGGAACGTCGCGGGGGCCCCGTGGAGTCCAAAGGGAAGGGTCTGGTATTGCCAGTGGCCACTGGGGGTGGAAAAAGCAGTTTTCACGTGAGGGGTACCTGCCATTATCCCTTGGTGAGTTTCAGGGTTGAAATGTACCGGGCCCTCCCCAGTCGGTGCAGCAGTTCGTCGACCCGAGGCATGGGGAAGCTGTAGAAGTCGAAGACCTTGTTTAAGCGCCGGAAGTCGTTGGAGAAACGAAGGGTGCCATCTGGCTTGGGGACCATTACGATGGGGCTGGACCAAGGGCTGCGTGATGTGGTGGTCCACAACCACGGGGTCGGTGAGGCTAAGGGTGGCGAGCTGGTCTCGGGTCCCACTCCATTTTTTTAGCAGGTTGACATGGTACAGCTGCTCTGGCTGCCTTCTCCCTGTCTGATGCAGCCGGTAGGTGACTGGTCCCACCTTCTCCAGCACAGTATAGGGACCCCGCCATGAGGTGCGGTGAGGCGCAGGCTGCTGCTCCCAAGTCTCACGGGCGACACCCAGGAGCCCGCGAGGTTGGCGGCCGAAGAGGAGTTTGAAGGGGGTGAAACCAGTCGAGGCCTCACAGATGCCGAAGAGGACATAGGGGATCATGAGGTCCCAGTCCCGCCTGTTCTCCGCGGTGACTTGAAGCATCTGCTTGAATGTTTGGTTGAACCGCTCGACGAGTCTGTCGGTCTGGGGGTGGTAGACCGTCATCCTCAACTGTTTCACCCGCAGCAGCCTGCAGAGATCAGCCATTATCCGGGACATGAACGGTGTTCCCTGGTCGGTCAGGATCTCCGCTGGGATGCCGACTCGGCTCACCAAGAGGAACAGTTCCTGGGCGATGGCCTTGGCTGTAGCTTTCCACAGGGGCACCGCCTCGGGATATCGGGTGGCGTAGTTAACAATCACCAGGACATGCTTGTGTCCCCGGGCAGACTTCGGCAACGGCCCCACAAGATCCATCCCAATGCGCTCGAAGGGCACCTCGATAATGGGCAAAGGAATGAGCGTGCTGGGGGGAGGAGTCCTGGGCGACGTGATTTGGCAGGTCGGGCAGGCGCGGCAGATCCCCTTGACGTCGACGTCCAGGCCCGGCCCGTGGAATCGGTCACGGATACGCTGGATGGTGTTGGCCGCTCCCAGGTGACCTGCCATAGGATGGGAGTGTGCCAGCTCCAGGATAATCTCTGTCTTCGTCCGTGGGACGATGAGAAGCTCCTTTTCCTCCCCCCTCTGCTGAGTGACACAGTACAGCGGACCCTTTCGAACGATGAAGTGCGGGAGAGGGTGGGGCCGAGGGAGGACGTCCTTGTCATCGATGGCCCTGACGTGGGCCCAGCAGTGCTTGAGGTGATCGTCCTCCCGCTGCTCTTTGGCAAACTACCCCCCCTCTGCAACCTGTTGGAAGATATCACAGAAAGGGTTAGTGTGTTGCGAGGGGGACTCACCTTCTCTCCCGCTGTCTGAGGCTAGCAGGGCGGCATGGCGAAGTAAGCGCGTTGCGCTTCGCTGGTGAGGAGGGGTGCCAGTAACCGCACCCAATCCTCGTGGGCCCATCCCTCGCGGTGAGCGGTATTTTTAAAGACCCGCAGATACGCTTCCACATCGTCGTCGGCTGTCATTTTGGGGAGCAGACGGGCGGCTTGTGCTCGAGGGATGGGCAGCGGAACGTGCTGGGCGGCGTGGGCATGGATAGCGGCGAGCTCCTCTTCAGCCCTGCCCTGCCGAGTTGCTAGATGTTCCACTATTTGTTGCTGGCAGATTCGGTGAGGCGCTGCAGCAGATCCTCCATGTCGTCGGGGGAAACGAGCGGAACGTTCTCTGCTGAAACAGATGGAAAAACAAAGTCAACATTTAGTGAGATGTAGCACAAACGCTTGTCGGTGATTCTTTAGATAAGTGCCCGCATTCTCCACCAGTTGTCACAGGTGAAGGATCACAGGACAAGGCAGGCTTAGTGAAAAAAAGCCCCAGAGGGTGGGTTTATTACGGTGCAATGAAATGATGAATTAGACAGGTGCGCTGAGAATGGTGTGGCGGGTGCTCCGGGTGCTCCGTGTGTCTGTGGAGAGTGGGTGTCCAGATGTGCTCCGAAGCTGATGGTCTGACGGTCACTCACTGCTCTCTGCGGGGAGGAGACAAAAGATAGAGGTTAGTCACCATTCGCTTTTCTCGAAGAACCACTTGTTCCCCACGGCAAGAGCGTTGGCGGCTTTTGTTGCCCCGCGCTGATGAAGGGCAGCTGTGACCAGTTAGCCCGTGATGAGGACGTGCAGGTGTGCTGCATTGGTGGCCAGGGCGACGCTGGTTTCTTATTTGATCTGGTTGCATGATTGAGGTCAGTACACCAGGCATTCAGCAAATCATGGCCTGGGACTTAAGTTTTTAAGCACCATTGGAGGGGGTGAGAGCTAAAGCCTCTTCTAAAATTTAGTCTCAGTCATCTTTTTCTATAGTGCCCAAAAGTCTGTATTTCCTTTTACTCTAACGGGTATGTGAGAATGGGTATGAAAAACCAATACGTTTCCTGAATTATACGTTTCCTGAGATAATAATCTGAATTATTATTATCTCAGCATTAATTATTATTATTATTTAATATTATTATTATTATTATCTCAGCATAGCACATCCTTGTTACTTTCACAAATGCACTGTAGTTATATAAATAGTTATGCTCTCAATCCACCCAGTGTAAAGTTTGTAAAGTTTGCATATTAAGCATAGTCCGTTTGAAATTAATGAGTCCTTTTAGATAGGCAGAATCACCTGTCCACTTATATTACACGTTATTAGACTCTCTTTGCCAACCTTCAAAATCTGGGCTTGAGTCAGCCACAATTCCATGGATAATCTGGTAATTATATCTCTTTCTACCTTTTCTTTATATCTTATTTCTGAACATCCTTCATGCAATAACTCCTTCATAAGTTTAAATATGTCAACAAATGTATTCTTTGTTACAGCCAAAGGTACAAGTCGCCACTCCACATTAAATTTGTAATGTCCAATCTCCATCCAAGATTATTCACAGATGGGTTGTCGGATGTGACACTGACACTTGTCTATAACCTGATACGCGATTTGCTTTCTGCACACTGGCAGGCACACTGGCTAGAATAAACTTACCCTGATAACCCCCAATACTTGTCTAAAAGCAAACCTGCTTCCTTTCACAACAGGGGGTAAACTTACCCTGGAAACAATCTCATTTCCCCTGTTGTTTTGCAAACTTGCAGAAAGAGTAGAATGATTGTAGTACTCTAACTAATAAGGTTATTCTTCACAAATCTGTATCCACAATGTAATAGTTGCAAGTACACTGACTCTAAACAAATTTTCCTACAAGGGTTTGTGTCCGGCAAACTTGCAAAGGCACACTGGCCCAGGTACACTGACCCTCAAGGAAAATAGAAGAAACCTCTAACACACTGGTTATAGTACACTGACTAATAAGGTTCTCTTTCACAAACTTGTAATATCAACACACTGGTTGTAGCAAACTTGCTCTGGAAAACTTATCTTAACTATGCATTGTACTTTTCAGCACACTTGCTGAGGTTTCACTGCCCCAATGAACTTTTCCTTCTGTAGACCTCTTAGTCTCAAATTATTATTTCATTAAATACTATTTCATCCACAGAAACTGGAAATCTCACTCACTGGTTCTTTTGGGTGACTGAGGAGTACGCACATATCCGTATGTCTGATTACATTCTTAGCCCTTTCATTTTTAACTATAGCAAATGATCAAAAACTATGCCTTACCTTTTTTACTGGGTGGCCACCCTTTTATTTTCATGCTGCATAGGTTTCCTTCAATGAGAGAAATGGATGTCGCAACGAGTTGATTCTTTTTAATTGTGTTTTTCCGTAAGTGTTTCATCCTCAGCTACCCTGCTCGCAGCGCCACCTATGTCATGGATTTGGAATGAGAGATATCCAGTCGAAGAAGCAACAAAAAAATTATTGAAGAGTTGTACTCAGACAGCGTATAACACTTGATACATTCATGTGTGATCACACAAAGCCAATGATGAACGCAGGCCTATTCTTCCGTGTAGTTTCACTATATACCCCCTAGGTCATGTACACCCTGGAGGTTCCACCCACTCATCACGAGACTGCACATACACATTTGTTAGTACTTATTAAATAAGAAATAATTTTTACTATAGCATCACAGCTCAAATTCCCGTCGAATGCTGCATTTTTTGCCCTTTTTCCGTTTCCCATCCGTTAAGTTCTTTATTTTGTTTACTCCGTGCTTTTTCAATTTCACTTCAGATTTTTCGTATATTCCTTTAATACCGATGACACCTAAATAATGAATAAGGCAATTTTGTGATATTCAGTATCCTTTAACTGCTAGTACTATCGCTTTCGCTTATGTCCAAACTGCTTGTCCGCTGACGTGGCTTACCCGTCTGGTGATCTGACCTTTCCGAGCTCTTGAAGGCTGCAAGAGCCCTTCCAGTTGAGCTTTGCTTCGTGCTTATACCCCGTCTCCTGTACGTTACACGGGCACGCCCGCTTTATATCCTTGTTTCACGCTTGTTTCTACGCTTTTAATTTCGTTTCAGTTTTTCCACAGATCGTTTAATACCCTTTGAGATGTGAGTAAAGAATCAACCAATTTTGTAATTTACAAATTTCTTTATTGATTGTACTATTGCTTTCGTTTATGTCAACACTACTAAGGGGCTTACCTGGTCAGCGCTGTGAGCTTTCTGAGGTCCCATTAAATGCTGCGAGAGCCCTTCTGGTCGAGCGCTGTAATATACGAACACCATTGTCAGGTAATGATTCAGCTTTTTGGGGGAGTACTCTGGCTCTGAATTTGGCCCAAACCCCTCCCCTGGACAGCATGCCAAATATGCATGTATGCATGATAATTTGCGATTGCATGTTAGTGCAAACACGTGAAGTGATTTTGAAACCAGTATCCTGTTGCAAGGTAATTGGAGTCATCGATAAAAAGTGGATCGTTTTGAGACTGGGCCAGGGAACGTCTGTACTG
>JAZGTJ010010953.1:0-17482 GCA_036877575.1 Botia almorhae
AAAGCACGGGTTCTTCAGTGGCTTAAGACAAGCCTCACAGTGGAAGATCATCGCAAAGGATTCTCTGCAGGATGTCTTCTCCTCATAAAACTATTATATTTTACCATTGTGGTTTCATATAGGAAAGGCTCCTCTTATAGGTTAAGGGGTTAAACATCTCATGCCTGGTGGTCTTCTGGCCATCCCGGTATATAGTTGAATGTTCTGGGACTGTACCCTGTGGTTTAGACCTTCAATCCAAGGTCAAGATGAATTACACGCAGCAGAAGAAAGATCTCACAGGGGAAGAATCCTTTAACCGCAAGTCATACGTTCGGCCCAAAGGCAAACAAAAGAAGAGCCAACTTCAAAACTTTATTTTTAGATGCAAAATTTAAAGCAAAGACATCATATGTAACTTTGAAAACCTGGATCAAACCCCCTAAGTTCTGTCCTGTCCAATCTAGCAATTATATCTGAGATCCTTTCATCAAAAGTGGATACAACAAAACCAGATAAAAGAATGTGAAGTGTTGACATTCTTGAAAAAACAAGAGAAATAAGCTGACATTTCAGGGCAAATGGTCATTTTGTTAGACTATATAAATACATATTTAACTCCAAATCTGTTTTACAGGATTGTGAGGGGAAATTTTTCACAGCAGCAGACACAAGGTTTTTATAAATACATTTCCTACTTCAGGGCACGCTAACGATCTTTCCTGAACATTTTTGTTATGCTGGTTGAACTTCTCTTTACATCCTGACAGTAATCACTAAGTGGTCTAAAATAATCATATATTTACCTTCTGTTTAAGGCACAGGACCATAAAATGTTTGTCCAGTTATAGCATTTGGTCCGAATGCAATGATAGGATGTCCTATCTGCCTGTCAAACTATTATTTGCATACCTCCAAGTGCTATTGAAGGAGGCATGGCTTTGGAGATTGTTTTAAACAAAGGGTGCTTGCTATTGCCAGCCTCTCAGAAATTGCCTACCCTACATTTAAGCTTTAAGAAAGATCTCTATTTCAACCAAACCTGGATCACAACAAAAAGCTAAACCCAATAGCATGTGGCTTCTTTTCTCTCGAAACGAACCAGTCACGTGCTGGACATTTGATAATGGCAAGCGATCCGCGAACAGTCTTGTAGTTATAAATATAGCTGGCCTGCTCTGCTCGCCAACACTTTCACTGGTTATTAATGTTGCAGTGGCGCAGCAGTGGCTCCAGTAAGCTGGCCTGGGATCAGATCTCTGCTCTGAGGAGCCATGCTTTCAGTGAATGAGATCATTGCATTGCTGGGTGGTGGTGTGTATGTATCAGTGTGAATAAGAGCTACACTTGTTTTAGATACATGTCAGTTACCCTTCTGCTCCAGTGATCAAATGGTTAGATGCACTAAGGATTTGTACAAGCCGCTCCTCCTTTTCATTGAAGGGCTTTTAAAGGGCTCAAAGTTCAGCCTTCTTGCTCCACTAAAGTGTGTGGTAATTTCAATCAAAACGGTCGGGTGTAGCGCTCTGACCACATGGCATTGAGATTTAATCCATTATAACCTCATTTATAAAGCAAGAGATCATTTCAATCCGGGACAGGGAGACACATTAGAAGTCATTATGCAATAAATTAGGAGTCATTATGCAATAAATAAGAACTCTGAGAACTAAGCATGCTGCTCAGAGAAACGGCAAACGGGTGTTATGCCGAAAACCATGCAACAGACCCATACGCAACATACATTAACATCATGAACAATGCTAGCTGTTGGGTCGTGCTCTTCAAGTACCTTAGGTATTTATTTACGCGTTTTATTTATTCACTGGATTATCAAAAAATGGTCACTTCTTTATGGTTATATTATTAAAGCTACAATCGGTAACTTTTAGGTTAAAAAAAAACCGTTATTGATTATAGATTACTGTTCAACACGATCTCCTTTATCTTACCCTGATTCCCAGTGGTACGTTTATAATAATGATTTATAATTAGAGCTGTGAGCCCAGAAATGTCAGTTTGGCTACATTTGACTCCAATATACGTTAAAAAAGTACATAAAGTAACCTGCAATTTTATGTTTCAAACAGAGATGGCGATAAAGAGGCAAAAGTTAAATATTGCAGCTCTAAACATCCTGAAAAATATTTTTAGCATTGCTATTACGCACATACCATGACAAGATTTTGGTCATGCCACACAGTCCCACCCCAAGATGACCTCTGACCTCCGATATCCTTCTTAATCTCAATCCTATCTCATAGCCCCCCCTCTCCCCTGTCGTTTTCTGCGGATGGCTGAAGCAGCCACATAAAAGGCTGGTGCTCGTCGCCCCCATGATTCTCAGCACAACTGAGAGACGTTCAAATCTCACACAGGAAGAGGGGCGGCAGCTTTCAGAAACCACATAACACGCCAATATGGAAAGCTGTGATGCTTACCTGAATTTCCCAGCTGTTTATAAAATCTATACTCCAAATGCAGCTGCGGCGCTTTAGTTTTGATTGGCTCCTGAAACACAAAGAATGAAGGGTTAGGCATTAGAGAATTATGGGAAAATGATCAATGACGCCAACATACACACAAACAAATACACAAACATCTGTTATCAGAGGCACCTTAGTAAAGCCATTTTACAACTCATTTTGTAACGGCCGCAGGATGTCAGCTAATCAGAAAATCAGTGGGGTCTGTTATCACTTCTGTAAATCAAAATCTGGTTTTCACTATTTTTCAGAACTGAATTTAAAAGTAAAATCTGGTTGTCACTTCCTTTACTAACGGAAGCCAGTGTGTACAGAAACCGGAATCCACACTCAAGCGCGGTTGTGACCATGCGCAAACAAATACAAATGTTAAACTAGTCTGAAATTAAACTTTATTAGAATAAAGACGATTCTGTATGAATAGAGATGACACACGTGCTCTGCTGAAAACTGAAGTGGGAGGAGAGAAAAGATGCACACGCCAACAATTCGCCTATATCAGTTCTCACAGCCAAACTAGCTGAGACTGTTCTCTCATCTTCCCACATTCTCTTTCTGCTATTGGAATCCATCCCTGAACCCTTTATAAAACTCTAGAGAGATTGCTGGAAAAACTTTCCAGTGCTTAATGGTCTGTAACAGAAAACACAGAGCGAGTGCTCAACAAAGGTCGAGCTTGGGTGTCACGTTACAAAGCCGCTGGAGTTCGGAAGCCTGGCCTCAATCTCCCACAGCCTGTTAACACACTGCGCTCAGAGCTTAAGGTGTAGCAACATCCACCTGACCGCAGATGTTTGAGCATACCTGAGACCAAAGTCAAAGAAATATGACCTTAATGGTCCAACACAGGCCCTGTGATTAAAACTCTGAGGTGGTAATCCAAAAGTGATGGGTTTGATCCCACAAAGGGGTGACCTGTAAACTGAGAGACCACCATAAACTAAAATACCCTTGAGGAATGGACCTTGAATGTATAGCTGGGCACAATAATGCTTAAGTTTAAACTGCCATTAAAATATATTACCTAGCTTTAACAAACAAGCTTTTTCCCTTTGTTACAGAATGTATATGGCCTTAGATGCTTAGAATCAGTAATGGCTCGATTAGGTATAACACGACAGAGTAAGAAGGCTCTGAGTTCTAATGGTTAAAAGCTGCTCATGTCACTCACTCACAACGCAGTCAGACACAGCGGTGCAAATCTGCTGAGCTGTGATGTAACACACAGCTCTTCCAGGAAGAGGGACACAGGCATGGGACAGATTAAATACACAAGAACGTACATTCAAATCTCACGGCTCAGAGTACGTGAGGAGAAAAAGACTGACGCGAGTCGCAATTGTAAGGTATAAAACTAAAAATTAAACATTTCTGAAAATTCAATCAAAACAACTAATAACTTCTCATAACAGCAGATTAAACCAGAGCACTGAGAACCTGTGAACTACAGAAGTGAACAATAACTAACCAGCATCTCTCCAAAGACCAGGAAGTCTCACAGTTCACCTGTTAGCACATGTCGAGCCCTGACAGGTGTAAAACAACACGGATGAGGAGCCAGATGGCCTTGGGGCCAGCGTGATACATGTTAGGATTTATAATGTGCCATCAACCATACAGAAGTGTTTTGATGAATCTATGAAATGAAGTTACATTACTACTGCATAATTACCAGCCATTACTGCAAAATAATTGTATTCATTTGTCATTTTTTTGTGTTCCTGTATCTCAGTTGGTACAGCATTGCATTAGCAGCGCAAAGGTTGTGGGTTTGATTCCCAGGGAAAACATGCACTGATAAAATGTATACCCTAAATGCAAAGCAAGTCATTTTGGATAAAAGTGTCTGCCGAATACATTAATATAAATGTAAATGTAAACTTTTCTGTGCAGAAACATCTGGCACTAAAAATCATTTTTAAGCAAACTGTGTGAAAACACTGACAGAGCAAAAAACAAACAAATCAGAGCCGCTGGCCCAACCGGGTGAGCAGAAAAAGTTGTATTGTTGTATACATGCACTTCCTGTATGTTTTAACAGCCACTGTGTTAAACTGTACGGTGTATTTTTGCCTCAGGTTAACTTTGCCTTTCCTTCAGGTTTCCGTTTAATGAGATGGAAATAATCTGCATCAGGTAGCGCATTCAATGCAAACATTAGACACGCAAAGTTTCGTCTCATGCAAATGCATATCACTGCATTAAACAGGACGGCTGAGGCTTTGATCTGCAGAATAATCTGCAACGACTCGCTCATTGTACTGCAGCACACAGCAGACCAGAAACAGTGAGACCAGCAACACTATTAATAACGGTGTAACTTTGATTTTGTTTGCTTAAAAAAACCCATTAACTTCATTACCATGCAACTTAAGACTTGAAAAGCAGATTTCACTCGCGTTTAATTATTTGCATAACACATCTCTGTACTGTAAACAAGTGTATCAAACACAAAAACGTAGGTTTGAACCAGTCAAATCGCAGACGGGTCAAAATCTGTTCCTCTTCTGTCTGAGCGTTTGAGCACGAGTGTTTCTCTCAAAATGACACAACTGCAAGTGCTGGGGGACAACCGTGAAAAGCAATTATGCAAACGGAGGCTTTAATGCCATTACAAAGCTTAACTGGTGATACAGTGAGCAAATCCATTGCGTAAGAATAATTCAAGAGTCCACGGTCTCATTTATATGTCATGTCTTTTACACCCGTGTCATTATGAAATACACAATTCTAAAAGCAACCGTATCCGTTTGAACAGAGTTAACTAACCAATTTAAGAGTTACCAGAGTTAACTAACTGATCATCTGCTGCGTTATATTAACTTAATACAAAAACATGTTCAACACCTGTAGAATGTTACTGATTATGTTAACACCAAACCTAAACATCGCACATTATCTTTCACTGCAATTAGCCTGGTAAAAGTGACATATCAGACATTGTTAGTCTTTTATAATCATTATATAAGTGCACTTAAGTCACACACTGCCCTAACATACCCCACCATTTCTGTGACTCGGGTCACATGTAACCTGCACCCTGTTAACAAGCCCCATACACATACATGATGTGCCAAAATCAAAACACTAGAAATCTAAATTACCTTAATAAACAGATGACTTAAGATTAGTTTGAGCTAACTAATACAAACGTGACTCAGCTAAAGAAAACAGGAGACTTGAGGATAAAGGTGCATAAACAACATTTCCTTAAATATGCTCACAAACTAAAAAAGACAGCACTTCTGAGTACATGGAGCACCTGCTATGCCAACTGTGTAGATATGTTTTGATGATGTGTTAGAAAACCAGGTGGAATTATCAGTCCTGCTGACACAGGCTGAAGAGGACAGTCTGTGCAAAACCAGCAGGCCACAGAATGAGGTGCTATTAAAAAAAATTAAATCTTGGTTTATGTCAAAGTGGCACGTTATTTCTAGAAACACTGCATGATGATTTTGTACGTTTTTATGTCACTGGATATAGCATTTTTTTTGCAAATATGAAATCTTTATAAATCTGCTTTAGCAAATCAGCACTTTGACAACATGAAATGGCATTAAAAATGCAATTCACCTATAATCTGAGTATTTTCAAATGATTAAAAAAATTCAGTGAGGGACTAAACAGGGCGGGACTTTTTTATCCAGAAGGATCTGATTGGATCACAAGTCATGCTATGATACGACAGTCTTGATTACCTCAGCGGCAAAAGGCAGAGAAGATTATTACATTAATGAAAAACTACATAAACAAACATTTACAATAAAATCATGCACAGTAAAACCAGACCGTAAGAAAAGTTATGCATTTCAAATGCATTGTCTTGGAAAGCTTTACAGCTAACGGTAATGCACAAAACTACAGCCACGAGACTGAAGTCTTTATAGGCAAAGGTGTTGAGGAGTCTGGATAAGACAGAAACAGCTGTCTGTGTCCACCCAATTCAACCTCTCAGTATCAGATCAGATTTCAGAGTCGTAGATGGAGCGAGAACAGCTGCAGATGTCTAACAGCGGAGCTGGTACACGGGCTGGTACCAGCGTCACTACTGTGACCAGCCCGAGGGAAATAAAAGAGGATTCCAGAGCAACACAGTTGAGGAGCAGATGTAACTGGCCTTAACTACTCTGATTAATGAATCATCTGCTTGCTGAGAGGATGTCAGAGGAAACCCATTTCATATCCTTCCTCTGGTTTGCCTGGACACGTCTACGATCAACCTCTATGACCAGATCAGTAGATATTTGAACAAAACATACATGAATATATGTCTAGGACATAAAACAAAAAGACTGTTACTGCTGTTATGTAATGTAAAAAGGAAATCACATCAAATTGACTCACAACTTCCCTCACAGATAACAAGGAGGATGTAGGACTGGGAAGTATTTGGGTATGTACTGGGAACTGGTGGAAATGTATTATGTTTTATATATCACTGTAGACAGATTTGAGGGTCAATCAGAATTTACATTCTTGACTATGAAGTCAATACTTTCTCAGTAAAGGGATAAAAGATACAGAAGGCTGGGAATTTCGTTCTCTCAGGGGCCCGGTTACTGTCAGTCACGTGACTGGAGCTGTCAATCACTGGACCAGAGATCCAGTGATTCATTATTAAACAAGTGCTAATGGACACCATGACAAAAACCAATCTTCTTACCTAGACGCCTGCCAATTTATCTGCACATCCTGGAAACACATTCACCTCTCACATTCACAAGCTCTCTCTCTCTCTCTCTCTCTCTCTCTCTCAACAATGATAAATGAATGAATGAGAGTGCAGAATGAAAGACTGTATATGGGTGGGGCTCCTGCAACTTATAATGCAGAGAGAGAGCAATGAAATACACAAGGCAATAGACGGCCATCATAGATTTCTTAAACTAGTATCTGAAGCCAGATGTAAGATCTAACAGGCCTTGTTTTTGTACTACCACATAGTAGCTGTTTTGGGAGCTGTCATACATGTGTTACACAACTGGGATCCCCAACTCAAGTAAATGTGTGTGTGTGTGTGTGTGTGTGTGTGTGTGTGTGTGTGTGTGTGTGAGAAAGACAGCGAGAAACTATGGAGTGTTTCCACTCCTTTGCTCTGCTCTGGGTCTCCAGAGAGCCTCTCAGCACAGCCTGACTGCAGCACTGTGTCAAGAACCAGAGAACAAAGAACCCTTATAAACTGTATTCTCTCTCTCTCTCTTTCTCTAACTCCTGCTGTATTTGTTCTTTACTCTTTTCTTGCTGTCTCAGTGACTCCATCAGGGGGCGGAGTCTCACTGTACCCCTTTTCTTTATGATCACATGTTACAGCACAGTAACACTGGAGTTTACCTTTGCCCTAGGTGCAGTCACTGCAAAACAAGGAACAAACAAACCAAAAAAAAAGAACTAGAAACTCTGGGAACCTGTTGGCGGCGTTTATTAATTGGCAAGGGAAACATTATTTGTGGTAAATAACAAAAAACAAGCACTAGGCAAGTCCATATGGGACTAGTATGGTGGCGACTACAGAACTAAGTTCATACTGTTCTAATACGGCTTACGTGAGCGAGACACTGCAAAAATGTATTTGGGCATGTAAATGCAAACATGCCCAAATTGGCCCAGACTGGAAGTGACTCTTAACTCATCTTAAACTTGCTGCATATGTGAAGCAAACACTGAAATTAAGACGGTTCGTTTTCAGCCTCTTATCAGATGTGTGTCACATTCACACTACGAGAATGCATAACTGACAGAAAACCTGTGGTACTTAAATAAGCAGCAGGCAGCTGGTGAGAACTGTGGGTGTCTTGAGGTTTCGGTGCTCAGTGAACAACAAACATGCAACGCTGGGCCTGTGTTTGCTTCAGCAGAGAAACGTCCGGCATGTTCTTGAATCACGACACTAGAGCTCAGGGGAATATTAAACACTCATCTTGTATTCTACAGTAAAAATGCATGTAAATCGCATTTAAAAAATAAAAACAATTCAATATTCTACCATTCGACATATGATTTTTGTGGCTACACTGTATAGCACTAGCTATACTAGCACTAGCTTTAATCGTAACGTTTTTTTTTTAAATGTACAGGAACACAGACACAACCCACCATCGTACGCAAATAATTGCAGTGCTGGGCTTAAAGAGAGCTTTGAACGGTTAAAGATGCAAAGATAATGAAGCCTTTGACGCAAGTAATGCAAAGATAATCATATCCTTTACTGAAGGATCCGGTCCGGGGGGGGGGGCTAAGTGTGTCTGTGTGCACACGCTATCCACGACAATGTTCCAAGTTACTCGACAGGCATTTCCCAGAACACCTCCCATCAACAGCCTAATATGATCCCTATAAAAGTCCCATCAAACAATAAACACACGCGGACTTTAAATAGCGCTGAACTTTGAGCTTCTGTTTGGGTGCAGTGCAGTTTGGAAATGTCACCGTCTTTTCATGAATCCCTTGTTTGTGTGTTGTAAGCCAAGTGCAGAAGTGTGAGTGAAAATAAACAGAATTTGTTTCTTTATGACAGAGTCCCTGAGGGCAGTAAAATCGTTTTACACCTCTGAGATAAGCAACCAGAAAGACAGAAAACAGCTAATGGATGTGCGTTTCCTTAAAGGCCCTTGTCATGTTTACTCATGTTTTAGAGGCTAACATTGAGCCCAGAGTCTGTCAGGAGATGTTACGTCAGAACGATCATCTACCGCAAGGTCGACACTTAACTCGAGAGCGAGCGTGTAAACTTCACTTCCAAAAAACGAACAAGCTTGACCTTAAGAAAACAAAGCAGTGTTTGACGAAGTGACCCAAAACAGCTCCGATCGTACATCGGTAACGTTCATTTTCATTTCACTTGGTTTGGAAAAAGTATGTCATACCTCACACTGACAAAGTTAGCACGATTTAAAAAGTAATTGGTATCATCTGTCTCGCAAATGAAAACCTGAAAATTCGCTCATTATAAAAAAAATTGAATGCGTGTCAACAAACAGTCATAATGATATACTGTACTTGCTGAAAGAGCTGAACAGTAAAGCACTGTGTGCTCTTTCTGATCGGCTATTACCCAATTTTGTTTCCAAAGTTACACTAGCTACATTTATTACAGCATTACCCAAGCAGCCTTTAAAAACTTGTGTTGCACCACTGAGGGACAGCTGATCTTCTGCTCAATCAGAATGTTGTGGATTACACAATACACATAGCCTTTCCACAATTTTATTATATCCACTATTAAAACGGAGTTATTATCAGCATTTAGCGGCCTGTGAGAATCGCAGTAAACAAACCTGCCTAGTCTAATATTAGAACCCCCAAATTTATTGCAATGTTGCTCCTGAATCAGCAACTGAAAAGTAAAATCGCTTTTTTGTGCACGATATCTGTAAAATAAACAAATTATAATAACCATCATTACACAAATTATACCATTATTATATTATAATATACAAATTATAAGAAGGGACTTAATAGCTGAATACTGATATGTGGATCAGACACAATATTGCAACTTCAACTTTATTCAACTTCATTCTCTACTCGTCTGCACCCGTAAGTTAAGATTTTGGTCAGACAGAAATAACTCAGTGTGGGCTGCTGTTGATCTGATGCTCTGAATGGTGATATCCCTCTTCCCAAAAATCATGCTAAAAATATAAAGTAAACAACGAAAAATACACATTGGAAAGGGGCGAAACCCTATATTTTTCTTTACATGATAATTCTCACCAGTTTGATGGCCACATATTCATTGGTGTAGAGGTTCTTGCCCAGCCGCAGTTCTCCAAAGTTTCCACAGCCTATCTTCTTCCCGACCCTGAAGTTGGGGCCGACCATGAGGACCCCAGAGTTGGCCCCCGTCCCCCGACCGCCATGTCCAGTCCTACCACTGGCTGTTTTGGACATCCTTTTGCCTTCCTCAGTTTCCCCCTTTCCACCTCTCTTTTCAAAATCCATAAGCTTATGATACCCTGGCCTCTCCACGGTTACTCCCCTGCCATGCAAAACAGAGAGGTTTCAAAACAACCACCAGGGAATGTGTGGGGACCAGGGCAAGATGACAAACCAGGCAAAGGGCTTTAAAAGTATCTATACACTGTTGATTTCAGGAGGAGCAGAAAGCGATGACTCCTGCAGGAGGAATCACCGAGCGTGTTCTCCTCGCATTTATCCTTCAGTGGATATGAACTTTCCTGTATGGCTGCCGTCAGAGTAGCATGTCACTGCCTGAAGCAGGCAGGTTATGCTAGCATACGAACACATACAGACGCACACGCCCGCACGCATACATCCACCCCCTCAAACTCTTCAGCATCGACACATACACAATCCGAGCTAGTGGAAGCAAACAGCGACCAGTGGACGTCCCCTTGTGCTCCTCATGGTTTCCTGGATGTCAATCTTAGGTGGTACAATGAACATTCTTTGTGTCCTAACACTGCTGTAAACAGACTCAGACAGCACCAGCAGATCGAGCAGTATGGTCCACTTTCCTCTGGAAACCTACAAGACATTAAGAAGAGAAGATGATTACCAATTAGAATCGTAAAAACGATCATGATCTACCTTCACATTGCAACTGCTAAACTTCTTAAAGGGACAGTACGCTGGAAAATGACAAGGGTGAGTAAAACATAAATGCACATTCAGTCAAGTTAAGGCCATCCATTTTTAAAGAGAGTGCTTCTTTACAAATAAATGCACAAACACATGCAGCTGGGCTGAGGCATCATGGGATGCACTCAAACACAGACACTAATCCTGGTCCTCAACGTGAATGATGGAATCCATCTTTAGATTACCTCAAGGTTCAATAACACTAATCAATAACAGCAATGCAGCAAGTACTGCATGCTAGACATAGCACGTATATAAACAATGAGAAAGCACCTATGAAGACAGCACTGAGAACTAAATGGATAACATCGGCAAAGCAAGAAACAGCATCATGAAACCGAACCAGTTTATGACACCACACCAACTGATTTTGCTGGTCTGCCTCCAAGTCATGCGATTTTCAAAGTGTGGAACAGAATGGTTGAGAATTACAAGCGTAACAGTGCTGGTATCAGTTTCCAATTCCAACAGGATCTTTGACAATTGATAATGGAGAGGGGAAGCAGTGTAGAAGGTCAGAAATCTCTATTACACCCCCCACCTCATCCAGGGTCAGCAGTGCTGGTAATGTAAATGGAAAATAAAGTCAGGTAATGCGGGCTGTGCTTTCCTTCAGAAAATGCACTTAAACCGATCAATGGCTGCCTGACATTGGAACAGTCCTGAGACTGGCTGTAAGAGGATACCGACCAGAGCTGATGAGCAATATACAATCATTTTAGCTAAAAAAAATACACCTGTAACACTTTTTGGTGGGATTTTTAGTACTTCATTTCAAAATCCACGACGATGCTTATTCAGCAACTCATTAGATTAATGTACTGCTCATTTTCCTCGACTTTGGAAATGAAAATGTTTTAGCCCGAGCAAAAACAATTGTGAAAACCGAATGACTCAAGAGCATCACCAATCAAATTAGCCGAGGTTTTATTTAACAATCGATACGTGACCTTTAAAAGTCGGATTGTTTTTAATCGGTCAACATAATTCATCTTTTTTAATGTCACGTACAGTCTGATGTCTGCAACTGTAGCTTGTTTTCTGTTTATTTTCTGTACATTTCGTAATAATGAGACTACAGCTGGCTTCGTACGTGCTGCAAAAGACAGAAATGACACAATGCCATAATACTGAAGACAGTTGCTTTACTACAGAAATCCCGAGAAATAATATACACTGTATTACATAAGGCATTTAACAAGCAGGCCAAACTTATAACGCGTACTAATGCTGCTCTACATAACACATGCTAATGTAAATTAACCTTGAGGCTGGGAAAGCAAGTAACATGGTTGATTAGTCATATACTGTGACACATAATGACTTTTGCCTGGTTACCTGGTTACCTAGCCGGTTGTTATCTCCCATTAAACGTAGATTACCAGCTCATACAATTGTAAAATAAAAAAACTATGCCACAAGGCAACAATTAGATAAGGTTTAGAATTAATTACGAGACTGCACTGTTTCTATTGGTTTTCCTGTAGAATAGAAACAGTGCATAAATATTGTTTACAGGGTTTATTTCCCTCTACATGTCTATTTAAACTAGTTCAGTTTAACTAAATCAACGTTTGAGTACATTTTAAGGAATTCACTTTGTTGATTACAACTTAAAAGTATACCAGAATAAGACATGAATTCAAAGACAACCAACAAACGTAACCATGAAAAAGCTCTTTAACTTTAACAAGCGCAGCAGTAATCTCGAATTAATAATCTCGAATTAATCTGGAATTACACAACACAGACTAATAACTCTTGCCCCGTTCAGGAAGTTAGCGTTTACAGCTGTTTCGAACCACCCCATCTACAAGAAATACAGCCAGCCAACGATCTGTTTCCCCTTCATCTTGACTCCGCTGGAAAACTACTGAACACAGCCGTGGAAATAAACCAAGTTTTAGCCGAATTGGTTTGTCATCATTTAAGCAAATATCACCTGCACCGCAAGTTTTAGCTTCCAAACAGGAAATATGCAAGTGTTAAGAGACCGTAAAACCTGAGACTTACTTTCCGTGATGGCCAAATAAGAGAAGCTACTGTTTTCATCTTGTTTGTGCTTGATATTTTGGTTTTTATGTGACGTTCATTTGGGCCTGAGACAAAGATAGATAGACAGTCGCCTCGTCGTTTATTTCCTCAAGCACCGTGTGATTTTCCCTACTAATTTGCTTAGGCTGTTAGCGAAACAAGATGCAGTTTTATACTCCTCTAGTGTGCTGTCTGACATCTTTTAAGTCTGATAACTGACTACAACTAGGGCACTCATCCATATTAAAGTGAATCGGACATAGTTTACATGAATCTGTCAGACATCACGTAACACATTCCCACATCCGCATGAGCTTAATGTTTTAATTGTTTTTAATTACACAGATTATTTTTGCGTTTATTTGGCTGGTGACGCATTATGTGCCCATGGCAATGCAGAAAAGGTCGTTTTTAAACTAGGGCTATAATATAAATACTGTCATTTCCATTTTGGCACTGAAAGTGTATCTCATCCGTCCATCAAATGTTTTCAGTCTTTTTAAGTCTCAAATCTAAATTCTTGTCATGGCCTAGCCAAAACACGTATTTAAATGACAAACCATCATTCTGGAGGTCGTTATCAAATGCATTTGGTCCGTTTTAAGAGCCTGTTTTTTGTCTGGTGGTTTAAAATCGACCTTAAAACTAACGACTGCCTTGCTTAATCGTCAAATATGAACTCAGTACACGTCCTGCTGAATATTAATTTACATTAAAGTAAAACATCCCCTTTCGGGGCACAAAAAGGGAGACATACCGAAAAACCACAGTAATAACTTTAAGCATTCTTGGACAAACATGACAATAATCCTGCACAAATGCACTAGCTTAGCAACACACCGGCTAAACGAACATCACATTAGCCGTTTAGCAGCTCACCTTCCAGCTTCACGATTAAAATGAAGGGACGGTGTGTTTTCTGAAGGAAAAACAATGGTGGTTTTACCTGCGTGTGTATCCCCTACGTAGTATGCCGCGACATGGTCCTTTATTTGCGGTCGTGAAAGTGAATTATTTCGCTCCTGAAGACTAGCCCGGCTTCGCTGTTGTCTCTTTAAGCCAACAGTCTCGGTGAGCGAAGCTCCAGCGTCACCCGACCCTCCCATTGCTGTGACTACGCTCGCAAAGTTGCGTACCTTCATTGGTGAATACGCCGCTGTATTATTGCGCACACACCCGCAGAACCCTGTCAGAAATAACATTTTCCCTCTATCAACAGTTGACGGGACTAACCCAGCGCGAAGGAGAATGTAAACTTAATAAGATTGATGTGTCAGGTCGTAGATTATTGTGAAAACCATGTTTTTATGCTTTATATTTTATGCTTTATGCTTTACATGTTTTTATATTTATTTTGCTGTAGAAAAAAACATACCCAGGTCAACGTTTGTATGAAAGTTCTTTTCTCACGTTTCTTCTGGAATGGAAAATAAAACTGTTTCATTCAATGTCTGGAGAATGTACAAAATGTTAATATTTAAAAAGTCCTTTTTAACCCGATAGCACAGGATAGTTCACTGACAGGTAATTGTGGTCTAAATCATAAAATAGGAAAGGTTTATCATGTTTTGCATTCAAAAAAATGGATGGATGAGGCTATACGTTCACTGTAGCTTTAAATAAACGTGGACACAAAATTGCAAATGTATGCTGTTGCTAGTCAAATAATAATACTAATTAAAAACATAGTAAGAAACATACAATTTTTTGCAAAATGATTTATTGCATTAAAAAATATTTCGAAGACCTGAAAGCTCATGGAAAATCCCAAGATTAGGTACAATTATCTTCTTTAAAAATCAATCCATACCATTTATCAGTTACAGTGTCTCTACTCAGTACAACGTAAATTTGGAACACTGCCGATTCGGACCTATTTAAGGCATTTTTCATGTTTACATTTATTCAGATTCTAAAATTAAACATCATAACAATCTACAAAGTGCTCATAATATGTGTGCAACATAACGGTTTTCTCAGCAAAGCTCTAATCAACATGTAGTTTGGACAAATAAATTCAAAAACACTTTGTTCCATTAAAGAACAAGATCCAAATCCAAAACGTTCCCCCCAAGTTATTCTGAGAGCAAATGTGTTACAGTGTTGTTTTGGGGGAAGGACACAGGAACACCTGTTACCCTGTGTATGACCTAATGTGGAGAACCGACTCAGCGGGACTTCTTGGTTGGTGGTTCTGCTACACGTCCAGGTGGTGATGTATCATGGATTTTGAATGCATAAGATTGCTGCATTTTCCCATTGGCATGAGATTGACAGCCATGCTGTGCTGCTGCTGCTGCATTATGGGTAAATACGCAGGAGGAAAAGGAAGGCCTGCAGGCAACAGGCCAAGTGTTGTAGTCATCGGTTGTTGGTAATGTTCTCCAGTGAGGAATGGAAGAACGGCAGAAGAGGGCGGTCTCAGGTGGGACTGAATATAAACAGTGTCTGTTGTGGATGAAATTGTGGACTTGACCTCATTGTCTCCATTTGAGGTTTGAGGTTTTGAATTGGAGACTTTCTCATGGTCCTTAGTCTGTTCTTTCCTTTGCTTGCTGGAACAGCGATGCACCAGGCTTTCCTCTTTGAGAATGGGAGCAAAACGTTGACCTTTTCGAAATTTGGCCCGTCTGTTTTTGAACCACACCTTAAAAAACATGTTCTGTTAATCAAAAATGTTTTAGGCTAATTTTGGAAATCCACATCCTACAATATTCCAAATAAAACTCATAATCATTTAATATTTAGAAGGGTGCTACTGGTTGGGCAGATCTTTCTGTGGCTCTCACCTGGATACGAGCTTCTGGGAGGTTAATGCAGACGGCCAGTCTCTCTCTCATGCCCACATCTGGATACTGCGTTTGCTGAAAAGCCTTTTCGAGTGCTTGTAACTGCGTCACGCTGAAGGCCGTGCGACTGCGGCGCTGCTTTTGTTGGTTCCCATATCGCGCCTCAAGGATGAGCTCTAAATGCAGATGACACATATTATTTACATAAAAGTAATTTTTAATTTCATTGAACTTATTATTAAATTGACATTTTATTAAATGAAATATGTATTATTATATATTGATCATACGTATTTATTTACTTTTCATGTCATTGCATTAAGTATTAAATTGTGACTTTTTTATTTTAAAAATCAGACCCATTTAAAAAACCGTATAATCTGACCTATTGTTGTTCGTTTATTTGATGGGTGTCTCGTACGCTTCCTACCTGCCAGACGCTCCGCTACCGTGAAAGTTTGCAGGGGTGACGAGCTGCCCGCTGAATGAACCTGATGCTGCTGCGCCATCTGCTGGTGAATGTCATAAAATAACGAGTTGACGCGTTGCAACGGAAAGGCCCCTGGGCCGCTTCTCGGTCCACAAAAGTACACAGAATTCATTTTACTGGCTGTGAGAACAAGACATAAACATCAGGCTTTAGTACTGATATTCAGATTGTAGTTTATAAATACACATTCATTGGGAAACAACAGAACGCGTCAGTAACAAAAATAGCCAACATATTCTTCATATTTTTATTAAGCGCTTACCTAGGGCTTCCAACGAACTGTCCAACGATCAACAATATGAGAGAAAGTACGCGTAACTGTCATACGATCCTAATTTCAGATGAAGCTGGCCAAAAATATCGCTGAAATATAGCTAATATGAATTAGTCCCGTTATTTTTCTTAATGATCTGTAATGATCCACGCTGTGCGCGCGCTGCATTCGTATTTCCAGCATCGGTTTAGTTTCTCCGCAGCTCCGTTTCCACTATTTAAGAGGCATTAACTTCAGCTTCCTTCAGCCATTAGCCAATAGAAAGAAAGGTATTAGCCTGGATTAACTGGGATGAAGGAGAGAAAGGGGGGTCTTGGGTCTCAAGTTTTTGAAACTATTGAACTTGGGAGATTTGGGCAAAGCATCTCCCTTCACTGAGCGGCCATTGCGCCCCCCCAAAACAATTAAAACAATGTGGTCCACTAATCTCTGGGGTTGGGCAGATTAAAATAACAGCCTTTGATTGTCTGTTGTTTTCTTGCTTCGTTTCCCCCCACCGTTCTCCAGCTTTTGTCAGCACTAACTCCAGGGGTGGGTGTTTGCTTCGCTGGTTTGTTTTGCTAACTGGACCCATATTTTGCCCAGAAAATGTCCATTTAAGAATGCACTGTGGAAGTGGCCTATTAGGCTAATTTCTCAGGGCTAAACGAAGCAGAAATCTAAATAAAAAGGCGAATTGAGTTCATTAGCATCTGAAAACAAATAAACAAATACACAAAACACTGTACGATTTTTAAAGACACAAACGACGAGAAGCAGCAATTTGCAGTAGATTGTTGTTAATGAGACAAAGATGTGCGTGTATATACACCTGAATTAAACCTGA
>JAZGTJ010010954.1:0-17480 GCA_036877575.1 Botia almorhae
AGAGTCTACTGGTGAATATTAAGAGGCAGATCACTGGGAAACAGTGACCGTCTCGCAGGACTGGGTTTAATTTGCAGAACCATCCAAGTCACATGCCGCATCCCAACCAACAACGTTAGGTGGTAAGAATGTTTCCATAACGTTTCTATTAAGTAACAGAAACGTTAAAAACATTTTGAAAGTTTAAGGAACATTCAAAAGGTCCCGTTTTTTAAACGTTGCATTAACATTATTATGGAATATTAGAATATTATTATAGAAACATTATTCAAGCATTTTTTAAATGTAAAATGTTTAAAACGTTCCACTCGCTACTTCAAAACCACATGTTCGATATCTGATATATAACTTAGAAAAAGGTTCTACCAACATCACTGCAAGAACGTTTTTAAAACCTTTGAGGGAACTTTCTGAGAATGTTAGCCAGCGTTCTGAGAACATTCCCTGTTAGCTGGGATGATGCAGACTATCCGTTAATAAATGCTGACTCGTTACCTTTATTAAAGACTCTCAAGCTCTTTAAATGTCAGCACATGATCAGGATGACCTTCGACCTTTGAAGTTTGCGCTCAGCCCGAGCGCCAATATACCAATATATATCAATCGCCCATATGGGGTCTTTTGGGGGAGATGCGGATGGTACATGTGTGATTGGGGCACAGATACACCAATCAAAGCTCAGGTTTTATTTTGTCAAGCCCTGCAAGAACCGCCCATTTTTGTACAGAGCACTCAGAAATTCCTGAATTAAAATGGGAAGTTTAAAAGACACATTGTACCACTGGATCAAAACAACGGCACAGATGTTTAATTGTAACTGAATATGATTTTCAACCATAAGTGAGAATAAATGATACAAGTAAAAACAATTAAAATCATTATTAGTACATGATTCTGTGATTTACACATCAGCTCCTTCTGTTTGGTGCTCAATGATAAAGCATCAACCAGGTGCATCCTTACCCCCCTCCCCCAAACCCCAGGACTCCAGAGCACTTTCAAAACATATCAGAAAAGACTTATGATATGAAATTCATAGTCCTCATATACAAAAGTGACGTCAAATAAACGACATATGTTTTAATTACAAAATAATCCCATACTGGATATAAACCACAAATAGAAATGCAAAAAGCTCACAAACGAATCTGTTTTCTAAAATTGTTTTATAGTGTTTTGACTGCAGATTAAATTAATTCAGATGATGTCAATCCAAATAACAACAAAGAGTATTCGAGGCTATCCAACAGGACGTACAGTGTGATGCTGGTCGACAAGTGATGCAGGAGAAAAACATGGATGGATATGCGCTCACGCGCTCACATCGCATAAACACGGGAGACGTCCTGCCCGTTTCCGGCGTTTCGGCTCTGATCGTTCCCGTGCTCACCGACAACCGTGACCGATCATTTGTTGTTCTTTGCCACAATGGCATCGACTTCATTAACCTTCGCAATCAATATGCATCACCCCACCCTTCAGGTTCCCCGCATCAACATCCCTCACCGACCTACCATTCCGTGCCAGATGTCCGACGATCCCAGTCCGGTGCCAGTCCAGTCCTGTTCAACACATCCCGACAGGCGACGCTCTTAAAGATCACTTTGAGGACGAAAGGAAATGATACAACGAAATAAACGCTGATGAAATGAAAACAAAAGCATTAAAGCTTGATTTGCGATGCTGAATCACTGCGCGCTCACCGTCTGGCGACCATTGTGCTGCAGGATGCTGCATGTACCATAATGGATCCTACCAGCGCAGGGATGGGAAAGGGGGGTGCGGGAGGCGGGTTGCCGTGGCAACCGGAGGGAGCGCGTGATGACGTCAAAGCCAAGGGGAGTCTCATAGGGGTGAGGAGATTCAGAGGAGCGGCGCTCTGATCTCGCGCGAGTAGATTGGTGACCGCCGACCGGGCGCTTGGAGGCGGGCAGAGAAAAACAGCGAATCGTTTTCATTTCAGCGAATTGATTCAAAAGAATCACTGATTCATCGATTTACTGATTCATTCTTTGAACATGTTCTTTCTTTTGTATCAATATATTTGGTTAAAGAATGATGTTTATCACTATTTAGTCTGTATGTTCTAGCTATATGCTGTGACTGTAACTAACGTAATTATTATAATTATAAGGATATTTTCTGATTCATTTGAACGTCACTAACAAACCAGTGCTGTTATAGCTGAAAGCTGACAGAAATATTATGCTGTCTGAATTCATGCCTGCGCAGTTAATCTCTCACTGCTGTATTTTCATCTCTCAGATTTGCTCCACACGGTGAGAGAGATGCGCAAATATCTCCAGTCCGGCTCATAAAAGGCTTTCAGTGTTTTCAAAGAGAATCAGGTACATATTTCATGACTGTCCTTTCGGGTGGTAACGGCTAACGGGGAACGTTCTCAGAACGTTGCCTAAAGTTCTTGACAAGTTCTCAAAAACCTTCTTGCAGTAACGTTAGTACAGCTTTTTTATATGTTATTTGACATATCAAAAACGTTATTCTTAAGTTGTTGGTGAAACGTTTTAACAAGTTGCAGAATTAATAAAAGGTTTGAAAAACGTTCTTATAACCATGCAATAACGTTAACACAACGTCTAAAAAACTAGACGTTTTAAACGTCTCTAGAACTTTTAAAACAAAACTTTTAACGTACCTGATGGAAACATTATTACAACCTAAAATTGTTGTTTGGGAACAATCTTGGTATTTATCTTCAATAACAGATTATTTTCAATAATAAGACAGCTGGTCGTAATTTACAAACGGACACAATTTATCTTTATGATATGATCTGTCTTTACATGCAAACTGCACAGCAACGTATTCATTGAATATGGATCGTGGTCACAGGTTCATGGTCATGGGTTCGGATCTGACGGAACACAAGACGTAATAAAACAGCGAACTGTAAATAGCTTTAAATTAAACAGTGAAGGTAAAATGTCACTGCAGTTCCACTAGAGGGCGTGTCTCGCATTAGAAATACAGACGCTTGCAGTCCTGTGCAGAAGGAAGCTGTCAAACTTTATTACATCCTGTCAAAGTGACAATTGACTCCCCACTATTGAAGTCCACTGCTGAGTGATGCTGATGAGCTATTCACTGATGTTTCTCGATTCTTCATGTGCCCTTCAGAGAACACTTTATCAACACGCTGCTTGAATTATGCATAAGCTGTGTCTTTAAACTGTATGTTTATTTGAGCAACTGAGAGTCTTGAGGCTCTTAAGATGCAAAACACTGTCCAAATCTAATATAGCGCGCTAAGCGCTGCAACGTGGACTGTAACAAATGTCAACACAGATCGTTAATCATCGTCATTTTAATACAAATTCAGATGCTGACGAGTTATGGAAATGTTTTTTATTACTCTGCCTCTGAAATGAGAAACAGTTTGCAGTTGTATTAAACTGATGTTTACATAAACACGTGTATCACTGTTATCATCAATGATTTTCAGATGATATTGCCTCGTTGCAAATACATAATTTGTTATGTATGTATGTATGTATGTAACTATAAATAAAGTGTATGATGATTATAATAATCAGATGACATAACAGAACATAACGCTACATAACTGAACCTAAGTGTGTACCTGCTGTAGATACTGTTTTAAATTATAAAACTAAGTTGTAAAAATATTTGGTCAGGAAACCTACAAAAATGTGCCATGTGTGGTAACATGCTTAAATATTAAATATCTGAACTAACCTAAGTATAAATTAGTATATGAGCTATATTCCCAGAGAATGTATATACTAATATAATGTATAGCTCGCGGCTGCTGTACATTGCTTTGAATAAACACATCTGCCAAGTTGAAAAGATATTTTATAGATTCAGATCAGATATAATCACATTTTCTTAAGGTAACGATTGCACATCTTCACTTTTTATAGAATAAACTGCAGAAGAAAACAGAATATTTCCAGCAGAAGAAAACACAAGGCATGTTTGGTCTGAATGCTGCACGTACGTGTAATACTGCTTGAAAATGATATTTAAACCTCAGGGAACTCAAAGTCTGCATACGAGATCAGACAGATTTAATCAGATTTAGCGCCTGCTGACTGCTGGGTCTTAAGGGAGCAAAATAACAACATTTCGCTGGTATCGAGCGACTGATGGTCTCTCTGTCTCAGAAAGGTTCAGTATTTATAGTGTTTTGTAGAGAAGTCTGATCTGTTTGGGAGAGGCTGCTTTACTCAATTCTCAGAAATGCAGCAAAAGTGCAAGAGAGGGCAAGCAATTACCAAACCCACCGATCACGACTGGCTGACCCCCTCTCGTTTTCCTTTCCGGCACCCCCACAGAGGGCTTGCTGGTCTGCTCAGGAGACGGGAGCATCCGCCTGCAACACCCTGTAGATACAACCAGATACCACAGCTACCAAACACTGGCTGAGGGCAAATGATGAGACATTTCTAGACACTAAACAAAGAACCTCCAGGAACGTTCTATTATTTTAGAGGCCACCAAAGAAAGATCATTTGTATATACGAGGAACCCTGACACATTTAAACTGAAATCAGTGTTAGATGCAGTTTGCTGCTGGGATACAGAGCTGTTGATTTTAGTTTCCATGGTATATATGACTTCTCTGATTGGTTCTCTCTTTGGCATTATGGGTAGTGTATTTTTTAATAGGAATCCGGCTATTAAAGGCTTAAGTTTTATTAATTTCACACTGACTTGTGGCTTTAACACACCGATTTATAATTACTCACAAACTCATGACAGGACTGTCTGAACAGGCTTACACATTTTCAGTAAAGATCTTATTCTCTATATAGTAAATAAACCGGATTTTTCACTTCCTGAACCCTTCTGTTGTACTCTGTACTGCTGATGTCATCATCTTTGACAGGCATTCTCATGTTTTCCTGCCCATATTCTGATCTCTCCTCACAATCCTGCTCCTCTGGGCCTCCTGCGCTGTCTAATCTCCTCCTTCTTTTGCCCCTGTTTTTGGAGGTGGGCACACCAGGCCCGAAAACAAAAATCTTGCGGTCTGTTTAAAATAGCCCTCATACTGCCTTTCACCGGATTTTGGAGGAAGAAAATGTCAAGACTGTAGCACGCTACCTCAGAGTGACATTCGGTTCATTGGAACCCTGTTATTTGTGGCTTGAAACTTCATTTTTCTCCTTTTGGTCATATGAGTGGTGCTAACTCACTGTTTCTCGCACACGCACACCCCTCCTTTTTCCAGAACCAGAAATTTGGTTATAGGAACATTATTCAAACATTTTTTAATTCTGTAACTTTTTTTTAACATTTCACTAACTACCTAAGAACAACGTTTTTGATATATAGCGTTAAAAAACTTCTTCTTATATAGCTTTCTACTAGTGAAACCACTTCACTATAACTATTAGTTCTGTTGTGCACCTACAGTACCAAATCTGAAAGAAATTAAAAAAAGCAATTTCTATCATATTATATTAGCGTTGGTTTCAGAGTCACAAAACAGACCTCAATTTAGATTTCGCTAATAAAGTAGAAAATACAATTATTCTTTTTTGTTGTTCAGTGGACAAAAGCACTCTGAAAAACAAGTGTCTTATCACTTTTAATACAATATGCAAATATCTGCATTATTAATGAGATGACGCCTAATTTAAATATCTTACGAGTTTGAATACTTGAAAGTAAAGACTCAATAAAATCTGCATACAAACCAGCGCACCGCAGACGCGTTGCTGGTGACGCGTCACATTTGTGGACGCGTGTAACAATCTCAGTCTCTTACACTCATCCGTTTCTATAGAGACGCTTCATGTTGCTGGTTTGGTGGTTCCTGGAAGTAACCAATGAACGGCAGCAGTTACTCCTCTCTCTCTCTCTCCGGCCAGCAGCAGGGCAGTGAGAGAGAGACAGCGACTCGAACCTTTCGGACTGGGACGCACGTCTTCCTAATCTGAAGAGTTACGATTGCACAACTACACTGTAACGAGGACTGCGGGTCGTGGATCTTACGCTTCTTATGAACTAAACCTGTTGCCAGTCGGACGGGGGCTGGTTGTGCGTGTCAGGTTCGCTCTCGGATGGGATGCCGGACTCTTGTTTGCGCACTGGCTGGCGGCTGGAGGGAAGTTTGTGATCTGTAGTTCACTCGTTCGGGAGGTGAGCTTGCTTTCCTACATCTTTTCTCCTGATGTTGCAGATTTAAAGTTGACGAGCTGTCGGTCTTTAAACAGCGCGTTTAGTTTCGCGTTGCCCACACGTCACCGAACTCGGTCAGGGCAAAGAGAATGTATCCACTATAGAGATTTTCCATAAACTGGAATACAAGTGTGGAAATCTGAATTTAGTATAAAGGAAATACAGTCTGATAACAGCACTGTACCGTGGTACCAGCACTGTGTTTGTTTTAAACATTAGGATGTTTGTGTACAGTGATTTTAGATGTACTGTCGTGATTTTGAGAGAACAAGACATCCTCGCACGACCTGTTTCACTTTCCAGAGCTCTAATTTGAGACCTGAAATCTGGTCATTTGTAGTTGGTTTACATCTCGCGGTGCCCCTCCTGATCTAATGACAGCTCCAGCCGCTTCGTTTCAACATAAACACGAGTCGTTCTTCAGAAGCTGTGCTGTGTGGTTAGCAGATGACAAAATTAGTTCTGAAGGAGAAGACACATGTTTCTGACACAGCCGTGTCTGAATCATCCAGAACTAGTTATACGGGCCAGTACGATTTCTGATGTTCTTTTGTGCTGTGTGTTTCAAATATCTTCTGTTTTGTGCCATCGTCAGTCTGTGGCTGTACCTCCACACTGCTTACATCTGGGTTGTTGAATTCTGCTTTGGTAATCCGGCACAAACAACTTCTTGAAGACAGATTTCTGACCTGGGATCAGTGTTTTTATTCAGTCCAACATGATTTTCCTAGACTGTAACTCAAATGGGCAACACATTAGAACTTTAAACTTCAAGTCTGTTTTTGGCTTTGGTGCTTCTTGAGAAACCCCAAATTGTTCGGATCTGAAAGCAGGCAGACAGTGGAAAAGAAGCCCTGAGCCTTTTTAGTGAATACTTACTATTGCTGGATTATGGGATTACTGGATTACTGTTGCAGGTGGTTATGGGTAAGTGAGTTTATGAGCATGGGCTGTCTTACTCTAATGTTTGTGTAAATACTCTTTTTTTCTAATATTTAGGTGAACGGGACACTTGTGTAGATGAGTCTCTGTGGTTTTACCACAGAACTTTACAAAAATAATAAAATATGTTTGAAGTCATTTTAAATAGTTCAGCAGAGCAAACGCGATTGTTTTGTTCACATTTGGCCACTTTCAGAATAATAATAGTGTTTCCTGCTCATCCCTTCCACATGGATGTTTTTCCTGCTGGATTAAGGAACGAGTTGAACAAGAGTCTTGGTTTTGACGGCTGTGAGGTTTGAACCCCACCCTCACACCTTTGAGCCGCCTCTGATACTAACTCTGCTCTTTCACCGTGTTGTTTTATTCTGGCTTTCCTCCACTAAGGAAATTCCATCGCTTTACCACAGTTCAGAGCGCTATTACGGGCCAGACGAACAGCGTTTTTAGTTTGGCTATGTTTACCTTACTCATTAGAAGTGTTTTGCTGAAACGTGTATTTTCGCGTGTGTTTAAACTACATCAAGCTTTCATTACTGCCTCAGCACTTATTCTAAAAACTGTTTTTAACAAACATTTAGTAGAAAAGTCCAACTGGTGCATGAAAATAAGTGTTACGATACATAATAACTTGCTGAGAAAGACTTGATGATGCTGGGCTGTTCTGGGTGGTTGCTAGGCTGTTCTGGGAGGTTGCTAGGGTGTTCTGGGTGGCCCACTTAACCAAATCTCTGTGATTATTCCGGTCTCTTAATAAATGTCTGTTAATGTTTTGTATGTAACATTTTATTGACTTCATCATCCATAAGGTTTAAAAAATCTAAGGTTTGAAAAGCACAGCACAGTAGACAGCTGCATGTTTTTAATATCTGCAGTTCTGATTTTGGGTACATAGCTTTTTCTGTGGATGCTTCGCATATTTTAGATTTCCAGGATGAAAACTGATGAGTTGGTATGTTGTGAGAAGATTCAGGTCAGACGGGGCTGTTGTTCAGCTTATACCTTCAGCTGAAGCGCAACACATACCAGACGTTAACACATCTGATCCTGAGAAACAGCCACGAGTGGCTGCTTTAAACCAAAGGCTCCTGGTTTCCCCCAGAGCGCTTCTGTAGAGGCCTAATTACTGATCACACCATTGGAAGAGGAGGAAACCTCTGTGGAACTCACCTGCCTACACTGATCTCAGATCAGAGCTGCCCTGTGTGAGTTAAAAGAAGATTCTCACAAAATGTTTAAGAATAAATGGTTTTGTCATTTGAAGTAGATCAGAACTGGGGGAGGATGTTATGTCTGAGTGACATATCCAATATTCATAATATATTTGCCAAATAATATAGATGATGATGTAAAATTCTATTGCACTCTTATTAAAATCCTTTTTCAGAGAAAATGCATAATTATCAAGGTATACATGTAATTTAAAGGAGGTTGTGTTATATCACCCAGCCGAAGATCTTAAATGACACAACATAATCAGAATAAAGGAGCAGATTGACGTACTTCTGGTCCCCATGGCAACCTTGTTATTACTAGAAATGGCAGGAAGTTAAGAGCCAGAGATGAGTGCAGTAAAGATTCAAAGACTCACTCGGGAATGAGCGATCATGATGAGCTTGCACAAGAGATGCGATGAAATAGGTAACAAGGTGTTAAGAGGAGAGGGTGGGTGTTCCTTTTAACCAACTAGTGACTCATACGGGGTAAAAAGGTAATCTACCTAAAACTGTGTGTGATTTGTTTTCACTGCAGAAAACATCTAAAGATTAATCCGGTCTTTCCAGTCGCCTGCATCAGATCCTGCGTACAGTAATCTACCGTTCTGCTGTTTGCATTTCAAACATTGTAAACTTTTCTCAAAATCCAGATACTGTGGCGCAACCCAACACAGCACACAACTTTTTAAACGGCACAAATGTCTGTAATCAAACATGAAGAGTTTAATTTTTACTATAAACTGTTGGCCTAACAATATGTAAAACTATTAACATGACAGGCTGCATAGAACAATGAAGTGGTTTGCCCTCAGCTTTAGTTTTCTCTCAGCTGTCAGAAATGACCTGCAAGGCTGCGACCCATTTTAATGTTGTGACACAGCAGAGAACTGCTCGTTGAAATGGGAGGAAGCACTTGTCTAATAAAAAGGTTTTGTTTTATGTCATTGAAGTATTTTAGGTCTCAAGCTATGATCTGTTTTTGGAAAAAATGTGGTTGAGGCGTTTCAGATTCTCAGCTTTTCCTTATTTTAACAGAGATTGAGTGTGGGAGAGAAAGAGAGAGAGAGAGAGAGAGAGAGAGGAGAGACAGGGTGAAGGGACCCAGCAGAGGATTATGGGAATTTTTCTTCCTTCTCCTGGCAAAAGCATCTCCAAGATTTTTTGACTCAATTTACTGACATCAGACTGTTTTTAGAATGACAAATGATTTAACCGGCTTCAACCACAGATTAATGTTAAGGGAAAATAAAACATCCTCTGTGCCGGGCTTCAGTGTTTCGTTGGAAACTGTTGCGTCTCTATTCCTCCTAGAGTTTTATCCCTCAGTCTGCGTTCTGCCAAGTTACAAGTTACTGCAACAGAATGGAAAATACTGGCTAAAATCATGATTCTCTTCTCAGGCATTTATGAGAAAAACAGAGTGACTATCATCTGAAATATGAATCAAAACAAGCGCTGTTCAACAGTCTGTTTAACCCTCGTCTTCCTCTCCGTTTTTGCGCTCGGAGTGGGAATATTTCTTATGGGTAACCTTGGTGCGAGGATTGTGACAATCTCATGTTTCCTGGATTAATCTTTGTAAATTCCTCTGAACCGTGACCAGGAAAACTCTGACCACACTGATTTTATTGGTTTCCCCAGAAGGCTCGGCTTGCTCCAAACTCGCTCTGGTTTATTTGTTCTCCACCGTCTGAAGAACTTAAGTTTCATTTCACAGCATTTGAAAATTAAACATTTTTTATTGTCTGTTAATGATGTTGTTTCCTCCTGGTCCATATATAGAAATCCAGCTGCATAAACACAGTTACAGTATTGACATCAAAACCATGAGCACCGTCAGCAAGAAGTCAGCCAATGCTATCAGAAGTCATTTACATATAAATGTATTAAAGGTGCAGCAGCAAAACATGTTAAAAGTTCAGGGGATAGAAAACAGTTTGTGTAAACTACTAAACTAAACTGTTTTTGGAGCACGAAACCCTGACTAACATGATTATCATCAGTGGCAATAATTCAACACACTGAGAGATGGGAAAACATTCCATTCGGAGGCTGTTTTGGAATAACAAAGGAAAACGATCTGCATATGACAGCTCTGCACACTCAGGGCTAATGAAGCATGCGGGAGGGGTTTGAAACACTTTCCTCCCCTCGCTAATCCCCAGTATGCATTCCTGCATAAATATGTGCTTATCTGTGGCACTTTCTGTGTGTAATGTGGAATGAGCCACTCTGAGGCTGTGAGTGTTTCGGCTGGAAGGTCATTTGTTTCTTGATGGGTGTTTTCTCTGAAAATAAATTTTGTGTATTCTGTGAATATTCTGCTGAAATAATCTCTGCTTTAAAACGCCAACAGCAGCTCCTAATCACAGAAAGGGTATTGTGGTCACATGGATGGGTTTATATATGTTTGTGCATATATTTGTTATATATATTTACATATATATGATAAAATATATATAATAGCCTTATATTTATGGTTTCTGAACTACTTATTTAACTATGACGAGACCCTCGAACATCCCAATAATATCCTGACTCACTTGAAAATCTGACTTCACCATTTCCATTGAAATTTGACGCATGGTATTTAGGTAGCCCTGTGTAATGCCCGCTCAAAAGTAATCCCTTAAACCCAGAGCTTGCCCTGTCTCTGTGCCTCACAGCATGCTGGGATTTCCCGCGGGTTTACAGTGCTTTGTCTGTACAGCTGTGGCAGCAGGGCAGAAGTCACAACATAATGACCATCAATTTTACCACGAGGAGTGAAACTGACCCCACCCTCACCATTAGGCCTGATGCCACACGAACACTATGTTTGTTGTGACATTACAGCACTGCTCAACTCAGCCTCACCTCAGCTATATTTGAATCAGCAGGACAATTTAAAGGGATCGGTATAAGAACCGAGTGTGTAAGAATAACAGATGTTTTTGTCCCTCCACAGGCACCATGCATGTGTCTCTGGCTGAGGCGCTGCAGGTGAGGGGCGGGCCTCTGCAGGAAGAGGAGGTGTGGGCCCTCCTGAATCAGAGCGCAGAAAGCCTCCATGAACTCCTTCACAGAGGTAAACCACCATCCTGACTCCTGCTGTGATAACTCCTGCTTTCTCCAGTGTCCTCAGACACCCTGACTTAAAGCTTGAGACCGTGGAGTGTGGGAGAAAATGATGATAAAACACACACACGTGTTCAGCTGTCTGTTTCTGTGGCTTTTTGGTGAAAGACAGCCTATCTGGCCTCCTTCAGTTACCTTATAAATGGTAACAACACATCACAATGCAGTGTTAAGGCTCTGTCCCAAAACCTAGTGAGCTGCCTACATAGTAAGCATTTTGAAGGTACAAACAGTCACTTATAAGGTTAGTGTGCTGCCTTAGAATCCCAAGATTTACTCTTGCACAGAAGTTTAGAGGTTTTTAAGAGATGATGTGTTTGTAGTCACATGACAACCTCTCCAGTTCATGGTAGTTTCCGGTTGCTGAGTAACATGATGGGAATGTTACATTATTTCGAGTATGTTGAGAGATCGTCACACCTTGTGTGTCCCAAAGCACTGATGTGGTGTCTTTTGATTGGCTATTGGGTTGTTTTTGTGTAACGTTGATTTATGTTCCATTTCGCCACTTGTAAGAAATGTTCTAGATACAGATCATTTCAACACGTTTCCTCACATTTTTGATCAAATCACAGTTTCTGTCAGATTTTCTTTTCTTGCTCGTCTGGTTTCTCTGGTTTGGCCAGATTGTTTCAGTTTTCTTCACTTTTTCTTACTGAATTTTCCCTCTTTCTTAAGGTGCTAAATATAATCAGCACAATCTGACTCTCACAAATGTTTATAAATATAGCTCCAGTTTTATCATAATGACAAAATCCTAAATACAAAATATCATAAATACTATTATTACCAGTAAAATGAATGTTGTATATGTTAAACAGCATCAGAAACAGCGTCAGATTATTTACTGGTGCTTGCAAATGATACTTCATATTGGGCCAATAGTTTTCAAGTACCAGAGCTTTATTTAATTCATATAAACATTGGGGGGTATCTCCAGTCAAGTCCTTTACATCCAAAAAACCTTTTCCCTCGGACCACAGCTGTGCCAACAATCCAGTGCAGTTACCTACGAAAATATCCTCAGCGTGTGAAATATTTTACTATTCCCACGGTCAGTTCACTGTCCTCTAAGTAAACGATTCAAACAGCCTCTCTACAGCCTCTCTAGCTGCAGCGCAAACCTCAGATGTGACCTCATCCGTCGACTGGATGTGACTCGTTCGCTAAATGAGCGACTCAGTCAGTGAGTGTTTGTCATTTTCCTCAACCGGTTCACACCTGTTTAAGAGTGACTGGATTTATCTTTCAGAAGCTGTCAGTCGGTTTAGAAACAGCAGCTATGAGTCTGTGAGCTATAAGGGTTTCAAGAAGGGAAAGCATATTCTCTTTAGTCTCTCTGGAGGAGGGGTAACGCTGACAGTTATGAGAAGTCTTTCTGTACTCAGTCCAGTGACCCCCCCCACACTGTCTGTCAGACTGTTGTGTCACTGCTGTGAACAAAACCTTCTTTATTGTCCCTGCAGACTGGTTTCCTGAAGAGCTGACTGGTGGCCAGTTAGCAGAGTTTGACTTCTTTCCAGCTCCTCTCGAGCGATATCTGATGACGTTCCTGTCGAGATTCACAGATCTTAGGTCTCACTGCAGTCTTTCTCACAGTCAGAGGACGGTTCTCATTCTGTCAGACCCTTATTCAGCAGATCTGGCCTCCACAGGGGTCCGAGTGTAACGAAACACTTGTCTGTGGGGTGATAAAGATGATGATGATGATAAAGATGATGCATGTAGTACATGTTTGCTAGAGGACACAGGGCTCCCCTTGTCTCACAGTAGCTTATTATCTGGCCTTCAGTTGCTCTGGGTTGGAAACTCGCTGGCAGAGGTCCGTCTTGACAGAGTTTGCTGAAAATCACAGCCGTGCACTAGAGTCTTGAGCAGGTCAGCAGTTTACCTCATGTAGCTGAAAACCCAGAGTACTCTGAGCTGAAAAATCCTGCGTTTGCATTTTATATCTTGCTGTTTTCATTTATAAAACATGGTGAAAAATATGTAGAAAAAAATGTAATACATATACATTTTTTAAATTATTTATACAATGGATATATAAAAATAAGTATTATGTTTCCTCAGCTGTTTAAAAGTGTTGGAAAACTGCTTTACGATTTAGTATCTGAATATGACAATAGAAATTTAGGTCATTTGGTTGGCAGTTCATATACACTAATGGTAAGAATATAGAACAAACATATACTGACCAAACAAACAGACGCCCTCGTCAGAGTTCTTGTGTTTGATGCTGTGTGTTTCTTTCAAGATTGTGTGGTGAAGACGACGCTGAAATCTAGACACAGGCCTCAGAGATGAAGCAAATGCACTTTGTGATGCTATTTTTGTCTGGCTGCTTGATGAGTTTGTGAACTGCAGCATGTGATGGCCGGTGTGGTCTCTGATGAGACAGATAACGGCTTATCTGACAGGCTTGCTCTGAGAAATGATGTCCAACATGTCATCATTTTTATCTCCTTTAACCACCCGACGTCTCTGTGCATGCGTACCAACTTTCCAGCCCTAATTTAGCAGTTTAGCAAACCGAGGTAACTAGTTCAGGTCTGATATCTAGAGACGTTATCTGTGTAAGCTGGTGATGGTCATTATTTTAGTCAAAATTATGAGAAAGCGGCTATACTTGAGCTACTGTGCCTCACAATGAGGTTAAACCATGACCAAACAGTTTCCACAGGAAATGTGTGTTTACTTTGTGAATTCCAGCACTTCATAGCATCGCTGTCTGAATTGTTTCAGTTGTTTTAATGCTCTTTAAAGTGTTTTGAAAGAAGATCTACCTCAAGTAGAAGACCGTAGATCATCAAAGCAGATTATAAGTGACAGCCTTGTTTTTTTTAGGAGATAAAGATCTGTTTTTCTGCATTTATGTGACAGTCCTGATGATATATAACAAAACTAACATGGAGTGATAAAACAGGTTGTTTGAGAACAGTTTCACTCAGTGTTACTATGGAGTAAATGAATTACAGTACAGCTGTTTCATGTATAACCAACCGCAGGGCTGTTTCCTCTCAGCCGAACTGCAAAGCTTCATTGTTTTGGTTCTGAAGCTTGAAATAAAACAACAACATCAAAACAGACAACTGTACTGTCATATAGAATCGTCCTTTTGAGGGAGATCCCAGGAGCCTCGTATTTCACAGGAAATTACACTCTTTCACAGACTAGTGTCTGTCTTTTACAGACTAATGTAGCTCTTTAGTGTGTTTTTGTCTGAATGAAAATAATTTTTCTTTCTCGACTTCTAAAGTTTCTGAAATGTGCAGACTGAGAAATGTTGCTGTATTCATGTGGAGAACAAGATCTTTAACCTATTTAAACTAGTCTAGTAACTTTCCCACGTCAAACATCACAGCGTGTCATTTCTTGCAGTTTCTTGCAGTTTCCTCCTCATGTCAGGCAACATGTGGGAAACTTTCAATGCTGTGTCTTTTTGTGCCAAAGGCACAGTTTGATTTTCTGAAGTTTAAATGTTCGTGAAAACAAGAAAACAGGACAAAAGTTAAATGTGCTTATGTACATTAAATTAAAATATTACTTTGGTCAGTTGTTGCTGTCTGGGTGCTGCAGTGCTGCCCTCCGCTACAGGTGTGTGTTCACTAACTGGATGGGTTAAATGCTGAGTATGGGTCACCATACTGGGCCAGCACATCACGTCACAGTTTGAATCGGTTTTCTCGCATATTTGTTGATTTAGTCTGTTTGTTTCTCATCCGTCATAGATCCCTCTGAGCTGGGCTTCATCATCTCTCCGTGGTCTCTGCTCCTCATGCCATCTGGAAACATCTCCTTCAAAGACGAGAACGTTACCCAGAAGGACCTGAGGGCCTTCACTGCCCCAGAGCTTCTGGAGGGCCTCAACCTCTCCTCACTGTCTGATGTAGAAAAGGTACATCATCGAATTTTGCGCTTTCAAGTTTGTTAGACAGGATTTCTCAATTATATAATCAAAACAGCACCTGAATGTTTTTGTTTTTCATTGTTGACAAAAGAGGCACAACTGTTTGTATATAAATATTTATATATAGACAATCTTTTACATTGTTACACCTTAAAATGGTTAGTAATGGTTAGCTAGTGTTGTTATACAGATTTTCTGAGACCCAGGTGTGTGTGTGTGTGTGTGTGTAAGAGGATTATTAATAGACCAACTTAATTTGTTTGTAGCTTAATGTGATTGCACTTCACATTTGTTATATTTTAATTAGTTTTATTTAGTCATTTAAATAAGTTAGATTAGACTACATTATATTAGTATTTAATTAGGGCTTTTATTTGAGATTCTTAATCTTTCTATTTTAAAAATCAAATAAAACCATGTAAAATTGTGTAATATTACATGTAGTTATATCTGTTTTTTTCCATTATAACTCTCTAGATGCACGTGTATTCTCTTGGCATGACGCTGTTTTGGGGGGCCGACTATGAGATTCCCCAGAGTCAGGTGAGACCTCCAAGCCATTGAATGTGAGGGATTTCAGGGGTCTTCAACAGATGTACTGTTTTAGACTTGAAAATATGTGTAACTTTTTGCGTCAGTTTACTGACAACTTTTTGTTTGTTTTAGCCAATGAAACTGGGAGAACATCTGAACGGCATTCTGCTGAACATGTGTGATGATTCCTCTCTCTCCCGGCTCTCTGTGCGCTCCGTCCTGGACACATGCAGCACACACATCCGAAATTCCAACTGTGACCCTTCCTTCTCATATGTCAGACGCCTGGTGAGACTCGTTCTGGGCTCTCTCTCTCAGGTGAGAGTTTGTATTTGTCTGTTTCCTGTTGTTTGTTTCTAGAATCAGTAAAGGAGCAAAATGTCTCGTCACAGCGCTTCTGCTTTTAAATGAAACTGGTTCTCAATTTTCAACCCTTATGTTATTGCAGAAGTTTAATCACAGAGTGATACAGAAAGAGTTTACGGTCAGAAACATTTTCCTGCTTTTAGTTTTGACTATGTAGCTTCATTCAGGTGGAAGTGAAGAGCTCCAGTAGGGATGTGAAGAGCTCTGTTAACAATGGAATTACTTTCTGTACTGTTTCTGTGTTTTTTTGCCTCTGTCTGATGAGAGTGTCTCTCTGATTCTGTGTGTGTGTTTAGCTGGATGGTCTGTTGACTCTGAGCAAGAGGGAGAACCTGCCAGAGAGAAGCAAAGAGATCCGCGAGCGTCTTCGAGGAAAAGGGCTTCCTGGTATCAGATACACACACACACACACACACGCGGCAGTTCTAAAGACGACAGACAGTATTTACATCTTTTATTGAGCAGATTGCTTCAGTTTCTTCACCACAATCTTCTCACACATTCATACGAAATTTGCTGTCGTTGCAAGAAAGACATTTCACCCCCACAGGAACAGTTAAAACATGTCCACACACTGCTTCGTTTTTACTTTCTCTCTCTCTCTGTGCCAAACACACACACACCCAAACCCACAGGCATGCCAACACACGTTTGTACCCCTGATTAATCATTTTAAGACAGTGAAGTGCGAAGTCAGTGTACAGCTTTTGTTCAGTTCAGGAGGAAATGACTCACGGTGTAAACAAAGCAGGTTTGGTTCTGACATGACTCAGCTTTGGCCCTTGAGGGGCCGGTTCTTATCAGAACAGGAGAAGATCCCTCCCTCCCACAAGAGACAAGCCCAAACAGCCCTGGAAGTGTGAAATTAAACTAAAGAGTTTTTAGATCATCTGAAGATTTCAGATGGAAAGCTCAGAGGAGATTTCTTGGAAGACGTATAGTTTAAGTTCTGGAGAAATTGCTTAAGATGATTTTAAGATAATTTGATATGATTTGTGTATAATTTTTCTGCAGTATATTCTGCATGCATGCACGGAACACTGTCACATGACCTCATTACGTTGCATATTTAATAACATGAGGGACAGAGGACATTATTAGTAATGTTGCTTATGTTGGGAGTTTGTACCTCATCTGCTCCATTTGTGCTGTGAGTGAATGTTTCCTCATGTCATCTGTCTCAGAGAACAGAGACATGCTATTACTTTCTTAAGTAATAAAAAATA